>BJKM01000634.1:0-235000 GCA_015082035.1 Chaenogobius annularis
TGGGACATTACCAAGTCCTTATGAACACTGTTTATTTTGTTTTCCACTGTCGCCCCTCGAGACCACTACTGTTGTGATTTTGGGCGTTACAAAAATAAATTGAATTGAATTGAATTGAGTCACATGCCACGAGTCACAAGTCACAGGTCACGAGTGACGAGTCACAAGTCAGGATTCACGAGTCAGGATTCACGAGTCACAAGCCACAGGTCACAGGTCACAGGTCACAGGTCACAAGTCACAAGTCACAAGTCACAAGTCACAAGTCACAAGTCACAAGTCACAAGTCACAAGTCACAAGTCACAGGTCACAGGTCACAGGTCACAGGTCACAGGTCACAGGTCAGGAGTTCAAGTCCAAGTCAAGAGTCCGAGTCACAAGTCTTAAAGTTGGAGTCACTTCTAGTCAGTCATACCAAGTCAGTTCTAGTTCCAGTTCCAGTTCTAGTTCCAGTTCAGCCGTCTCTACCGCGCATACATTTGTCGTGAAAGTGAGACGTTTGCATTCCTAAACAGGCCGAACCTCCTCGTTTCCTGTTTCCAGAGTTTGAGTCTGAAACATGAAAAGCACAAAGTACTGCGGGGAAAAGTACACGGAACACCAGAACTACAGCCGTGTACAAATATAGGAACAATATAACGTGGAAAAATACGAATGACAGCCCTGTTAATGTGGGTCAAATGCAAAAGCCAGTGTTCATGGGGAAACAATGAACCCGCAGTATTTATGGACTGATAAATCATAAATGTGATAAACCCAAAAATTAACGCCAAAAGTGCCGTTTTTTTCATCGTTTTACTGACAGGATAAAACTGTAGTGAACTCAGACGCTTATTTAGAAGGTGCACTGTGTGGGCGGGGTTACACGCTCGTTTCCGTGGTGATGTATTTAATACGCCTGAAATCTTCCACAGAAACACGGCGTTAATCGATGCTTTCGGCTCCTTAAAAAGATCTACTGTTGTGTTTTAAATTGTCTTCATTCTGGAACCTTCTGATGTCATTATAGATGTTTTTATTGATCAGAAATACCTTCATAAACCTGCATTAAATTAAAATAAATAAATAAAACATTATACTAAATAAATACGTATTTAAATAATAATAATAATAATAAACAATTAAAATGTATAAATGTTCTGGTAAAAATAGTAGATGTTTGCTAGATGTGACGTACGGTGGAGGAGACGGGCTAACCACTCTATTATTAGTATTTCCGTGGTGATGTAATTAATACGCTGCAGTACATCCAGAACGCTGCTGCTCAGGTCCTGACTAGAACCAGGAAGTATGATCACATTAGTCCTGTGCTCAGGTCTCTGCACTGCCCCCTGTGGCTCAGAGAAGAGACTTCAGAGCAGCTCTGCTTGTATACAAGTCTCTCCATGGCCTAGCACCAAAGTACATCTCGGATCGGACATGTTAGTGCCATATGAACCATCTCGGACTCTGAGGACCTCAGGGACCGGCCTCCTGCTGGTGCCCAGAGTCTGGACTAAACACGGACTGGCCTCCTGCTGGTGCCAGTCAGGACTAAACACGACGGCCTCCTCTGGTGCACCCCCCTGCAGAAAGGCAAGAGAGAAGACAGAAAACCACGAGCATATGACGCAGAGCAAAGTCAGAACTAAACATGGACCGCCTCCTGACTGTCCCAGCGAAAAAACACCAGAGACACCGAAGAGGAGTCTAGAAAAAGCCGGTCACAAAATAAGAAGAGGAGCACATCTAGATACAGTAAAACAGATAAAGCAGACTCACCTTACCCTCCCATCCGTCTCACAGACCTAAAAGCCAACAGACGACAATCTGTGGCGGGAGTTAAAACACTGTGTTGCTCAGCAACAGCCCTGAAACCTGACAGATCTAGAGAAGATCTGTGTGGAGGAGCGGTCACTGCCTCTGACACTGCCTGAGCTATGGTAGCTAACAACTCGGCTCTCAGAGACTCCATGGCACACTGCACTTCGGACATCTTGAGCCACAGCCGATAACCAATTACGTTCTCTCCACTTCCGATGTAAAGAAGTCGCGATACTCAATCTGGGCCGGCGGGGAGGGAGCGCGGCTCACAGGTTTGTTAGCCGCGCCAGCTTTGTTAGCCTCGCTAGCCTCGTTAGCTTCTGATGCAGGCTGTTTTCCAATGGAGACCTGGGCCATCAGCTTTGTCTGTTTTGGTCCCGTGGCGATACCGGACTTGTGTCTTCCTCGTTTACTCATCTCTCGGGATTAAGTGGGTCAAACGATGATTTTAAAACCACGTTTTGCAGCAGCGGTGTGAGGTACGTCCACTCAGTGCGTCACCATAACCGGAAGTCCAACAAGTTACTTTTAAAAGTAACGCTATCCAACACTGGATATAATACACATTTTTATGTTGCACCTTGACGCTGAAGAACGTTCCTAGTTTGTGAATTGTTCACAGACAATGGCAATAAAACTGATTCTCATTCAGAATGATCATAACTCCAAAAGATTGTGTTCCTTGAGTAAACTGAAATACTTTACCTTTCTGAAGATCTTCTTTCAAGCTTTTAACTTGCAGCAGGAGAGGGCTGAAAAATGTGAAATAAACACATAGATTAGTTAGATAAAGCATGTAATGCCATTTAAAAGTAAGCCTGACCTGTACTCATCAGTAGGATGAGCGATCTCAATAATATCCCCCAGATTGACTTGAGGGAAGACCTTCGGGTTGACGACCAGTTCATCATCTGCAAGAAATACAACTAATAAATAAACCTCCTTTGTGCGTATTGTAAATAATGTTGTGGTAATATCCATAGTTGTCACACAAATGTACTGTCAGATCACAATAACTAACACAATTTTGATACTAAGGAATATACTCAATTCTTGATACCACAATGATAATAAAAAAAAATGTAGGTCAAGGTTTTTGACAATAGAATGACATTTTCAGCCAAAAAAATGGGGAAAGGTCGGGACTTCCGGGATGATTGCTGTCTAGCTTGGTCGTGTCTGTCGGGTTGCGATCGAATCCATTGGATCTGTCCGTTTTTATTACATGTTCACATGGGGAGACCTGATATTTCTATGTGGGAGCAGACATATACTGTAATTAGCTTGGACACTTACTTCAGGAACATGTCGAAAAAAATGAAGGAAGAAAAACGGCATGAGAACCAGGCTAGCAATGCTACAACAAACGTTGAGCTACTTAGCTCTACCACTGCTCTGGCACTCTCATGCACCCGCTCCAACTTCGGATCGGACTCGGCTGCGGAGGTGTCCGAGAGCAAGATTTGAAAACCAAGAATGGCAAACTGGATACCTGAGCCACAACAGACCAAGACGAAGGTCTCTGACCTGAGGGACACCATCTCTGCTATAAAAACCAAAGTGGCAGAATTGTCAAACCAGGTGCGTGTTTTGACAGAAAAACTAGACGACCTGGAGAACTGAGAACGCTGATATAACCTGCGAATTGACTGCATTAAAGAGGACACTGAAGGTAGGGATGTGGTCAAGTATATGAACAGCTGGATCCCCAAATATCTTAAACTCCTAAAAAAAAGTTGGGAAAATAAAAATTGACCGTGCACATCGCTCCCTGGCTCCCAAACAGACTCCAAACCAGCGTCCAAGACCGATCATACTGAAGTTCTGCAAATACAGTGATAAAAAGTGTGTCATGGCTGCATCCAGACATCTCACCCCGGATCAAGCCAAAAGTCTTTTTCCTCAACGACAACTAACCTCAAGTGGTCAATAAACGCAAAGATTTTGATCTGATGAAATCCTGCCTCACAGAGAAGAACGTGAAATATGCTCTGCTTGATCCTGCCACGCTGAGGATCAATGTGAATGGAAAAATAAAAAGATTGACTACAGCAAAAGAGGCTTTGGGATTTGCCAAATCAACACCGGATCCGGTCTGACATTTTCTCCCTTTTAATTTCTTTATGTCAATGAAAGGGACCAGTACTTTACTAGAGACATGTAAGTATTTGCCCAATGTGGGCCAATGTGTTCTAACTTGTTTGTAAATTGTAAAATTTTTATCTAGAAAAATGTTCCCTCCACCTTTGATCTCTTTTTGGATTAGCCTGTGAGCTCTTTGCACGCTTTTGGCATAAACCCTTTCTTTTTGTGTGTTAATTTGTGTTGTGTTCAACCAGATAGCTGTGTAACAAAAGTAGATTAAAAGAATTATTTCAACATGTTTAATTCAATGCCAAAAGCGTGCAAAGAGCTCACAGCTGACCCTTCTCACCCTGGACATGGTCTGTTTGAACCACTCCCCTCAGGCAGGAGGCTACGGTCCATCCGGACCAGAACCTCCCGCCACAAGAATAGTTTCTTTCCCCCGTTTGGACTCATGAACACTTGAAAACACCTGTCACTTTAACTGCAATATTCATCACTCACTGCACTGTCACTTTCTGCACTATAACTTTAAACATAACTGTAAACTTGTGTACATAGAAATGCCTATTTTTATTTTTATTGTATAGTAATTTTAAATTGTTTCCTAATGCATGCCCTTTTTTGATTGAATATATGTTGTTTTATTATTACTCAGTGTTTTATGTTGCACCTTAAGGCCGAGACAAGTTCCTACGTTTTTGAATTTTGTTCATTGACAATGGCAATAAACTCTTTCTGATTCTGATTCTGATTCTGATTCTGATTCAATGGCATCTGAGAAATTATGGATAGCATCTTTTAATGTTAAATGGCATAATGGGACTAATCAGGCTGTCAAAGAAATAGACAAAGACGAGAAAAGAAAAATATATATATATTATATACTTACAAGAAACCCATTTAAACAACTCGAAACATCAAAAATGTACTACATTTGGTGATAACAGACTTTACTAGTCCTCATACAGGGGCAAACATAAGAGGGGTGTGGCTATATTGATCTCAAACAGAATAGCAGATTTGTACTGGTCAAAAGAAATATTAATGGAAGTGTTTACTTTGAGAAATGTACAGTTGCAAGAAAAAGAATGTGAACCCTTTGGGATTACCTTGATTTTGGCATAAATTGGTCATAAAATGTGTTTTGATCTTCATCTAAGTCGCACAAACATCATATCTTTTAGTAGTAGATTTTATTGAACACAACATGTAAACATTCACAGTGCAGGGTGGGAAAAGTATGTGAACCTTTGGGTTTAATAACTGGTTGACCTTCCTTTGGCAGCAATAACCTCAACCAAACGTTTCCTGTCGTTGCAGATCAGACCTAGAGGAATTTTGGACCATTCCTCTTTAAAAACTCTTTAAGTTCAGCAATATGAGGTCAGGACTGTGACTGGGCCACTCCAGAAGGCACATCTTCTGTTGAAGCCATTCTGTTGTTGATTTACTTCTATGCTTAGGGTCATTGTCCTTGCATCACCCCTCCTCTGTTGAGCTTCAGTTGATGGACAGATGGTCTTAAGTTTTCGTGCAAAAAATCTCGACGACGGCAATCCGTCCAGGAAAGTAGCAAAGTAGCCCCACATCATGATGCCCTTGATGATCTTGGGAAGAACAAACTCAAAACTGGTGTTTTTATAGGGCAGGGCAGCTTTAACCAACACATCCAATCTCATCACATTGATTGGACTCCAGGTTAGCAGACTCCTGGCTCCAATTAGCTCTTGGAGAAGTCATTAGCCTAGGGGTTCAAACTCACAACAGTTTCGGCTGCACTAGGAGCCTAGTATGTGCCTAATCACTCGACCACAGCGACCTTACTTTTTATACTATAGTTGTAGATCTGATTGCAAACCACTCTGAGGGAACCCTTGTCGGTCTCGGCGACTGGAACTTACATGTTAGGCTGACAGTGGATGTCTCAAGCTCAAATTACATTTCGTGAATATAGTATAGGGTTGCTCGATATCTTGAGAGAGATGAATCCTAATGTCCGCCAATATACACATTTTTCCAACCCACATAAGATCTATACAAGAATAGACCACACCGTGTTCCAAATTATTATGCAAATTGTGTGTCATAAAGGTCATTTTTGTTTGTTTTCCAGTGAAACGCAGGGATGGTATTGTGTCTCAAAGCTCTTTGGGTCAGTGAAATCAATCTCAGACACCTGCACCAACTACTTTGCCAGGTAAATCCAATTACAGGAAAAACTACTTAAGAAGGACGTTCAACATTATCAAGCAGACCACCATTTTCGAGCAATATGGGAGGGAAAAAAGGATCTTACTAGTGCCGAAAAGTGTGAAATAGTTGAATGCCTTGGACAAGGTATGAAAACCTTAGATATTTCATGAAAGCTTAAGAGTGATCATCGTGCTATTGAGAGATTTGTAGCTGATTCAGGTAAAGATGAAGGCACAATGAGGAAGGTTTCTGCCAGACAAATTCATCAGATTAAGAGAGCAGCTGCTAAAATGCCATTACAAAGAGCAAACAGGTATTTGAAGCAGCTGGTGCTTCTGGAGTCCCGCGAACATCAAGGTGTAGGATCCTCCAGAGGCTTGCAGTTATGCAGAAACCTTCTGTTGGGCCCTTAACCAATGCTCATAAGCAGAAACGGCTCCAGTCGGACCAGAAATACATGAAGACTCATGTTCAAACAGTCCTGTTCTCTGATGAGTGCCATGCAACCCTGGATGGTCCAGATGAATGGAGATGGTTTGTGGACGGCCACCATGTTCCAACAAGGTTGCAACGTCAGCAAGGAGGAGTCATGTTTTGGGCCAGAATCATGGGAGGAGAGCTGGTCGACCCCTTTAGGGTCCCTGAAGGTGTGAAAATGACCTCTGTAAAGTATGTGAAGGTTCTGACTGACCAAAAGAACAAAAAGAAGAACCGTGCTTTCCGTAACAAAATCATCTTTACGCATGACAATGCACCATCTCATGCTGTAAGGAATACCTCTGCATCATTGGCTGCTACTGCCACAAAAGAAGAGAAACTCATGGTGAAAGACTTCTGAGGATGGGAGGAAGTTCACATCCAAACAGCATCTCTGGGAGACTATTCTGACATCCTGCAAAGAAATTAAAGCAGGAACTCAAGCAGGAAAAGTTCATTGGATGCAAGAATTGTGAAGCTCCTACCAAATAAGGGGTCCCATGTCAAACTATAACTTGGCAGTACAGGCCTTACTGGCAGATGACAAACGGTTGAGTAATTGGAGGAAGTTAAGAATCCCTGGATAAAATGTGTGCTTACAACATGGAAAGAGCTAATCAAAACATACAAACTAAATAGAGATGGTAAGGAGCTTCCTGGTTGGTCGTTAGCATGGACGCTCACTCTGTTGCTGTCGAGATTTACCTTGAAAAATACAGTTTTACCCACTAAATCCCAAGAAAAGAGGAGCAAACATGAAAAACTCAAGACTGGTAACGCTATGGGATCAAAACAAACAAAGCTGACGGTCCGCGGCATTAGTAGAAAACAGTTCGCCTCATAAGCTAACGAGGCTTAACATAGCTAACATGGCTAACATGGCTAACATGGCTAACATGGCTAACATGGCTAACTGGTCCGACGTAGCAGCCAACAGCCAGATTTGCGCCGGAAAAGAAACCTCCGTCCCTGACGTAGGACCTCCAGGCTCGCACCTGTCGAAAGGAGGAAGGCAGATTACCACAAACTATATCGCAGCTGCTCTGCGTGAATTTGGAAGTGTAATGAAGGTTGATATGCTATCGCTGAATGAAGATATGAGAGAGGCTGTCAATTACGTGCTCAACTGGGATCCAATGTGAAGGAGTCAAACGTGGCAGGAGCGGAGGTGAGAGAGATGGTTAGCGCGGCCCAATGTGATCAAATGGGATCAGACGTAAAAGAGTCAAACGCGGCATGAGCGGATAGAGCACACATGGGTGAGGCTGAGCAGCATATTTCAAATAAGTCGGTCTAAGACTGGACCAACATTATTGTGGACATACGGAAAATGGAAAAAACATTTGGACTTGATCTGAAAATTGATCAATTTGATAGACTGGACAAAATGGGATATGGGACTTGGGGGTGCTTTGATTTATCTTATTTTGGATGTTTGCTTGCTATGTTCTCTCTGGTCCTGTTCCGTTTCATTTTTTGTTAATAAATACATTCTGTCTTCAACTGATTCTGACGCTGACATTCTTCACTTCTGAATCTCACTTTAGTCCTCTCACCAAAAATGTAATTTTTTTATTACTTACCACTACCACCAAACCCCTTCTTGTGGAGCACCAGCTTATAGGATTTGTTAGTTCTCATTGCAAATCAGCTGAAACCAAAGAGCAAAAGACATTTTAAGAGACTGGCTTTTGCTCATTAGTTATATATGAACAAATGCAGCGATACATTACACACCACAAGACTCTGCACATTTCCCTAAACTTGTAAACAAATGCAGCAACACTTTTTCTCCTCATGTTCAAATTAAACAATAATAGTTTCAGTATGTATGACAGTGTCGACTAAAACATGGTGAACATGATTATATTTAAGATTTTCCCAAAAATGTGCCTAGGTTTTTCTAATTCTCCAATTCTGGTGAAGTTTATAATGTTACTTCCTGGTTGGAAATGAGCAGCAGATGTGACAGACGTAGAGGTAATTCCACGACTGGTATCTAGCAACCATATTGTAACCAAGGACCAAGGTCCATATAAATTACACAATAGTTATGAGTTGACAAATAATAATACCTGACAATATTTGTCATTTTGTTAAATGATTGTTTTGACTGTCGGACAAATGTGTCTCGTGTACATTGTCCCTACATTTTTGATAGAATGTCACTTATTGATGGCAAAAAGAAGGTTTCTGTTTTAGAACTCAGCTCTGGTAATGTCCCAGCATCCCGTGTCCTCAGACAGATGTCCCAAGCTCCCCTGTCCTTAGACCCTCCTTCTCAGCCAGGAAAAACTACCAAACCTCTTTGGGAAAAGGTACAAACCTGGAGGAGTTCCACAGTGAAGGAGAAAACCAGGCACATCCCTGCTTAGCTTCCGAGATCTGACAAGTTGGTACAGCCGCAAAACCTCCTACGTGCGATTAAAGAAAAAATCTTGTGAATACTGACCATTAGGGTTGCACAATTCAGTTCAGCGTTCACAGTGTAAATGCATTCAAGAGAATGTACCAAACGACTGAAACAGGCCTATGAGGTGACAAACTAATACAAAAAAATCACATGATGTATTTCAAAACATGTTTGTACAGATCTAAACTAGAGAGTAGGGCT
Source organism: Chaenogobius annularis (assembly GCA_015082035.1). NCBI lineage: Eukaryota > Metazoa > Chordata > Actinopteri > Gobiiformes > Gobiidae > Chaenogobius > Chaenogobius annularis. The sequence continues at coordinate 9,177 of BJKM01000634.1, forward strand.
GCAGCTATCGATTATTTTAGTAATCGAGTAATCTATCGATTCTTTTCTTCGATTAATCGATACATTTTTTTGTACATTCAGTAAACCATTTAAACACATATTAAATCATTTTTTAGATAAACGTTATAGCTCATAGTAATAAACAAATACAAAATAAAGAATTTCTGCTTAAAATAACACATTTTATTCTTAATTTCATATGAATTTGTCCCCAAAACAGCAACATTTCACTTCAGTCCAAACTGTTCTGTTTGTATAGAAAGAATATATATATAGGACTTAATTAACTTGTCATAGACTGTAAACAGTTACAGTAGCTCTGTCACAGCACTTAAAATAAGACATTTGTTAAACGTTATGTTGGGTGGACCGGTGGTCCTGGTGTTTTGAGCATTTTGCGTTTTGCCGTTTTGGCTCCGTGTGACTTTGGCCTCCGCGTCTCGGACTTTCTGTTCACAACAGATTATTCCAACATAACCGCGGTCCTCGTGCTGTTTCCATGTGCATTGGCTGTTTAAAAGTACGACTGTGACTGGGAAGCAGAGTTGTTGAGTGGGGGAGCGCGGGGTCCGCGTGGCATGTCGGGGCTGGGTGGGCGGAGCTAGATGCGGTGTTTAGAGTTGCAGCTCGGGATTTATAATAGATCCATGGCTCTTTCACTCATCCAAACTCTTCCCAGTCGCACTCGTGAGTTTCAAACGCGCCGCTCACTTCCTGTGCACCTTCGTCAGAGGCGGAACAAGCTCCGTGTGAAACTAAAGCGCCACAAGTCGTTCCGTGCGCCAACAGATTCACGTGTTTTTGATTAAATATGTAAATTAAACGAATCATCGAAGCAATACAATAATAATCGAAGCTTTTTGTAATCTAATTATTCAATTTATTCGAGTAATCGTTGCAGCTCTACTACAGAGTTAGACGTTTATATGCAGAATAACATAGAAATTGTATTACTTAGAAAATTACAGCCATTGCAATTTTCTAATTGTTCATTCATATTCAGATTTTCATTCCATTGTGATTAATCTTGCAGCCCTAAATTAAATTACCTGCTTACATTGTAAGGAGGGGGTAAACAATTGCTAGAGTAACTAATGTAATGCGTGTGTTATTCTTTTATGCAAGTTGTACATTTGAATTTATTTTAATAATTATAAAATTATAATAAAAACTCGGCATTACTTCCTGTAATTTTCGACTTTTATTTGTCCATTTTTCTTCACAAACGGCAACTTAACTTAAGTGAAACTGTGACAAATACCAACCGAAGTAATAATTACAAAAACGTGAGAACTTTTAACAATGACTTTTTAGCAGTTGTACCTGACTAGTCCTCGGTCAACAACAGCTTGAGCCACGGGCATGCTTCATACTTAAATCCGAGGAAAAAAGAAGCCTTCACACGGCATTTCCTGAATCTACGTCAATCTTTCGCTCACATGTTACTACAAAATTGTAAATGTAAACTGCGTCTTCACAATGAATAAAAACAGCAATGCTAGGTCATAAAAATGAGTTTGTGAGGCCAAAAGTGAGCAGTTTGTTAGCCGAGTGCGGTCAGTGAAGAGGCTTGTGACCGTTTACTTCCGGGTAATGCAAAAGAGCGATATGATTGGTCCCAAGAGCGTCCAAAGAGCTTTAATACACTCAAGAGGAGATTGTTTTTCTATCTATGCTGTGTGTGTGTGTGTGTGTGTATGTATGTGTATATATAATTCTATATATTATATATATAATATATATATATATATATATATATATATATTATATATATAGCTTGAGAGTTCTGTGCAGTATCTTTGCTGTTCCTACCACTGCATATTTCCATCACTTGGCGTTTGACACGTCAACCACAACGGCTTTCCTCTGCTGTTTATCCACCACCACAATGTGTGGTTGGTTTGCCATCACCATTCTGTCAGTCTGTATCTGGAAGTCCCACAGGATCTACCATCTTTGGGGGTGTTTCCCACTTTGACCTTAGGGTTTCCAGTATATCTGTATCGAATTCTAACATCTACATCTCTACATCTCCTAACATCTACCACTATCCAGCAGCCATGGACGGAGAAGTTGGTGAATATTTTAATTCAATCCCGAGGGATGGAGTTTTACAGTGTCTGGCCACTGTCTGGGGTAATTTTGCGAAAAGGATTCTGGTAAACTCTGGTAATCTATTTTAAAAAAAATTGTGTTTAAAAAAATTTAAATATTCACCAATTTCTCCATCCATGGCTGCTGTGTCGCCAGTATCAATACTTTTTTGTATTTTGGAGCAAAACAATAACATTTTAACCATTTGTATCCCCCGCCTATCTGTTAACACTGTTTGTTTTCAACCCTAAAGGGGGCATAGCTGCGCTAGCCCAAAAGTACCCGTATGACGACGGAGACATCTGTACTGAACCATCATCACCTGTAGCAGTTATCCAGTTGGAGACCTTTCTTTTTAATACATAATACAAATAATGTTACATATAATTGTTGTATGTTCAATTGATTAGTTTTAAAATTATTTAAAATATTCTATTTTTTTAATAGTAAAAAATATGGTCTGTAACTGGGAGCTGAAACCAGATGAATATCCTCATGTTGGCTACTCTCTAGGGAGTGTGAAGAACATCTGGTGCTGGTACACGGACCTGCCTCCTGCTGGTGCCAGAGTCAGGACTAAACATGGACCGGCCCTCTGCTGGTGCCAGAGTCAGGACTAAACATGGACAGGCCTCCTGCTGATGCCAGAGTCAGGAATAAACACGGACCGGCCTCCTGCTGGTGCCAGAGTCAGGACTAAACATGGACAGGCCTCCTGCTGATGCCAGAGTCAGGACTAAACACGGACCGGCCTCCTGCTGGTGCCAGAGTCAGGACTAAACACGGACCGGCCTCCTGCTGGTGCCAGAGTCAGGACTAAACACGGACCGGCCTCCTGCTGGTGCAGAGTCAGGACTAAACATGGAATCTGTGTTTCAGTTTTATGTCTTTCAGTCTTCCTGAGGATGTGAGAACAGGTTCTACTCTGACAATGTTCAAATCAAGGATAAAAAGTTTTGTTTGGCTGTGCATATTAATTTTATTATCTTTTTCATGGGTCCCTGTTCAAACACAACACAGAATAAAGAAACACAGGATACTAAAACACAAATAAAACATTCAGTAAAATGAACCAATGCATAAAAACACACATCCACATGCACAATGGCTGTGGGTAGTCCTTGACCAGTGCTTTAAAATCATTAAAACGCATACAATTACAAACAAAAGTCTGTTTTGTTCCACAGGAGCAAAATTGCTGAACGTCATTTTTCCTGTCTCTGTGTTGACGCGATGGGTCTGTAAGGACAAAAATGTCCTGAGACCTCACAGCGGGGACAACTTGACCTGAGGTGCAACAAACTTGATCAATAATCAGGCAAAATGTCAACAAGACTTTTCTTCAAGGACAAAAGGCAGTGTTCTCTTCACATCCAATGAACACACCCTACTTTAGAATATAATTCACAGTGGTGAGTTCTGTATGCTTCTCCTGTAATGAACCTTAGAGCTGAGCCTTAGAGCTGAACCTTAGAGCTGAACCTAGAGCTGAGAGCTGAACTTAGAGCTGGACCTGAGAGCTGGGACCTGAGAGCTGGACCTGAGGAGCTGGACGCTGAGAGCTGGACCTTAGAGCTGAACGTTAGAGCTTGAACACTTAGAGCTGGACCTTAGAGCTGGACCTTAAGAGTGGGCTTAGGGCTGGACCTTAGAAGCTGGACCTTTAGAGCTGGAGCCTTAGAGCTGGACCTTAGAGCTGGACCTTAGAGCTGAGTGATAAACCGAGTTCAGAGGTTCTAACTGGTTGCTGTAGAATCCATATATATAATGTCCCATAATCTAGAACTGGGACAAATGCAGCGCCTGGATGAACTGTTTTCTACAATTAAGAGGAAAACATTTTTATTTCTAAAGAAGAATGACGATCTGGCTTTAAGATGATTTGTCAGCTCTTGTACGTGTTTGTTGAAGGAGAGTTCTCATCCATCCATATAAGTATTTGTAATGGGTACTTGTTCAATCATATTACACATCAGAGTGAGAACAGATATATTTTTGGGGTCAATAGTGTGTCTTTTGGAGAACAGCATACATTTTGTTTATTTTGAAGAGACTACATATTGTGCATTGATCATATATCGCCATTATACAATGTTATGCTGCTATTGTTCTGTGCGGCTGTCTTTTCTCCACTGTGATTCTCAGGTGTGACCAGTCTCAGTGACACGAGCAGACAAAGAGAAAAGGGGATACCATAAAGGGGTCAGATGGGCGCTGGCCAATCCTGCCTTACAACAAGGACTTACTTTAGGCTCATGCATATACATACTTGTGTCTAAATACTGGAGAATGTGGATGCCCAGTTACTTTCCGGGATAGAGACGTGAATGTAACTTTTGTTAGGCTCCCGGAAGTCCAGACGTCTGTATAGATGACTTTGTTAGGAGAATAAACAATGCGTAATTGAAACTTACTGAATCCTGGTCATCTTTAGCGCTGGTATGTGTTATTAATTGATAGAGTAGATCTTGTTGACTTTCACTCCTCTTCCAGTTTCTGAACACGCAGTTGTCCGAGTTTAACAGAACCGGGCATATTTCTTCAGTTTGAATTCATTAACAATTTAAATTTACACAAAATTGTCAGATGGAGTGAAAATTCCTCTTTAAATAATTTGAATCACTTGTGCAGCAGGAGGCGCTCTAGCATACAGAATTGCATCATCTGCACACAAAGTGGATGCACTGTGTTTTAGATTATGCCCAATTGAGTTTATATAAATTGTAAATAACAGCGGTCCAAGGACAGAGACTTGAGGAACACCTTAAGATTGAAACCATCAGCAGAAATAGTTTGAGAATAAATATAGTTGAGAGAATTACAATGATCTACTGAATCAAAGGCCTTTTGATAAATCAACAAAAACAGCAGCACATTCTTCATGGCTGTCCAATGACAGAGCAATATCATTTTAATAATTAGTAGCAGCTAAGATAGTTCTATTGCCCTGCTCGTTTAAAATTGAATATTCGGTTAAGAAAGCACGCACCTGGTTACTTATTAGCTCTCCAAGTGTTTTGCTAAGCAGGAGAGTTTTGAGATTGGACTGAAATTATTCATATCATTTTTCTGGCCCTCTTTGTGCAACAAGAAAACAAAAGCAGTCTTCCACAGTAAACTCTCTGGTCAAACACAAGAACTACAAAAACAGGAAACAGAGGAAAGGATAACATAGATCACTAAGGGTCATGTTGAAAACATGCAAACCTGATCATGTAAATTATCAAAAAGTGGAGGGAGTCCATTCCTAATGGAGTGCCCACGAAAGCTCCCCTGGCCGCTTCTGGCTCCAATCCTCACATAAAACGGCATACACAACCTCCCTAGTTCCACCATACTGCATTTCATTTTATTTCACCCATCATGATCATCATCTTCACCTTCTACTCCAGGTTTGATGTGACCACCCCCTCCCCACGGTGGCCACCCCCGGCAACCAACCCTGGTCCCCTCCACCTCCCCCACCACTCTCTCAGTTCAGAACAGGATGTTCACAGGCTATTTCGGAATCCAACCCCCGAAAATATGCTGGACCAGACGATGTTTCTCTCGCCACATTAAGACACAGGAAAGCTGACCCCGTCTTCACAGACATTTTTAACACCTTCCGGAGTCATGCCATGTCCCAGCCTGCTTCAAGTCGTCCTTCATTGCCCCTGTCCCCAAGAAGCCCCGATCACTGGACTTAATGACTACAGGCTGTGGTGCTGACGTCTGTATCATGAAGTCATTTGAAGCCTGGTCTTGCCCACCTCAAGTTTCTGCGGCAGCTGAGGAAGCCAAGCTCCAGTGCAGATGATGGTGCAGTTCTAACACGGCCATCATTGAGTCCCCTCCTCATCTTCCATCACCGTGTGGTACGCTGGAACCACAGCCAGGACAAACAGAGCTACAGCGCCTCTGTTGGAGCCACAGCCAGGGACAAACAGAGACTACAGCCCTCTGCTGGAGCCACAGCCAGGGACAAACAGAGACTACAGCGCCCTTCTGCTGGAGCCACGCCAGGAAACAGAGACTACAGCGCCCTCTGCTGACCCAGCAGGGACAACAGAGACTACAGCGCCCTCTGCTGACCAAGCCAGGGACAAACAGAAGAGACTACAGCGCCCTCTGCTGGAGCACAGCCAGGGACAAACAGAGACTACAGCCCTCTGCTGGAGCCACAAGCCAGGGACAAAAGAGACTACAGCGCCCTCTGCTGGAGCCACAGCCAGGGACAAACAGAGACTACAGCGCCCTCTGCTGGAGCCACAGCCAGGGACAACAGAGAACTACAGCGCCCTCTGCGGAGCACACAGGACAAAGAGACTACGCCCTGTGAGCCACCAGGGACAAACAGAGACTACAGCGCATTGTGCGTTCTGCTGAGAAGGTGATCGGCTGCAGACTTCCATCTCTGCAGACCTGTACGTCTCCAGGGCTCTGGGACGAGCAGGTCGGATCACAGCTGACCCTTCTCACCCTGGACAATGGTCCTGGTTTGGAAGCCACTCTCCCTCAGGAGGATGGTCCCCTCAGGCAGGAGGCTACGGTCCATCCGGACCAGAACCTCCCGCCACAAGAATAGTTCCTTTCCCTCTGCCGTTGGACTCATGAACACTTCTTAAACACCTGTCACTTTAACTGCAACTCTTCATCACTCACTGCACTGTCACTTTCTGCACTACAACTGTATTTGTAACAATAATCTTGTGTACACAGTAATGCCTACTTTATTCTAATTTTATGATATAGTAGTTTTAAATTGTTTCTTAATGCATGCCCTTTTGATTTCATATACGTTGTTTTTATTATTGATCAGTGTTTTACGTTGCACCTTAAGGCCGAGACAAGTTCCTATTTTTGTGAATTTTGTTCATTGACGATGGCAATAAACCCCTTCTGATTCTGATTCTGATTCTGATTCTGTGTGTGAGTGCTAATCAGTTCAGGGTCACCTCTTCTTCTTCCTCCGACAGGATGACGGCGTGAGATTCTTTATCTGGGCCGGCGGACCCTGTCTGTCCGTGGGTGAAGAGTTGCAGTCAGTGGCATCGAACCCGCAGGCTCCAAGTGCAGCTGCCCGCTGTGTCGTGAGTTCAAATCCTGACTCCGACTATTTACTGCACGTCCTGCGGGGCCGGCCGTGTATTGTGGGCATATCGCGCCGGCCAATCAGAATGAGCCTTTCTGCTGCTGCTGTTTCTCCACAACGCTCTGCACAATTTTCTCAAGGGCGTCCTGAGAAGGAGACGAGGTGACGGTCTGAGCTGTAGGAGGGTTAACTGTGGCAGGCGGCATGGTGACGACAGGCACAGTTGTGGTGGTGCTGCCCGCTGTGAGAGACTGCCAAAGTGTCTGTGTTTGCTCCAGCTTTTCCGGGCTGATGTTAAGTGATGATGATGCATTTATTAATTTGTTGTGATGTTTTATGTATTGCGAAATGTGCAGTTTTGTTGTCGGGTGTGGCATGCTGTTGGGATCTGTGCTGGAGCTGTGGACCAGAGTGGCATACTCCTGATCCACAAGCTTAAGCATGTCTTCTGTCGTCTGGTGTCTACTTAAGCAGCTCATCAATGGCAGTCTTCATGGGAGCGAGCCAGCGCCTGTGGTCCAACACAAAGACCCTCCCTCCTGTCTTCACAGGTCCAGTCCGGGCACTAGACGGAGAAGACTTGATGGGCAAAGGCAAATGTGTGGGTTCTGGGCATAAACAAATCAAAAGCAATAGATCAGTCTGTGTAAACAAACAGAAACATCACATGGGGAAAGGTACAAATCTTTGACCTGACTTTAGCTGAGGCTCAATCCTTGAAAAAGCGTCTGCAGCAGTGTCAGAGTGGCCAGCATCCGCAGCAGCACAGATGATGGCAGTAGTGCAGTAGCAGTAGTACCAGCAGGTGTAGTAGTGGTATCTGTGGCAGGAGTGACAGTGGGGGGAGCATGGCAAGGAGAGGAACTGAAGAGCCTGGCTGGAGCAGCAGAGGTGGGCGGAGCTGCAGTAGATGGAGCACTAGAGCTGGTGTGTCCAGTGTCCTTCCTGCTCTTGTGCTTTTCCCAGTCTAAAGGGACAGGACGACACTCTGGTTCTGCGTACTCCAGGCCAAACCTCTCCCCTGTGTCCTCTACTGAAAGATGTAGAGCAGGGTATTTTTCTTCTCCCAGAACACGCTTGGACACTGTGTTAAGTGCCTGCATCAGCGCCGGGTCAAACACAGATGGAAGACACACACCAGGCTGCTTCAGGTCCACCAGGCGCTGGAACTTCCAGCGGCACACTCCTGTAAGACCCTGGGCCTGGAACAGCTCTGGGGACACTTGTGTACCTGTCAACCCACTGGGACTGGTGAAAGTGGTAGCCCTCCTGCTGAGAGGTGCCTTCTGATGGGGATCCAGACAGGTACTTTGGCACCTTCACCCGGAACATGGTTGAGCTGCAGAGTTCCTCCATGGCGGTACAGTATGCCCCCCTCTACCTCAGGATCACTGAGGCAGCCACGCAGGATGTGGACTCGCTGGATCCTCCAACACTGCAGCATGGAGGGTTTGAACAGAGGGACCCCATTTGGGTCTGTGGACAGGTGGAAGTGCTGGAAAACCCCTCCACTCTCTGGACGAGCTCGCTGGGTTGAGGAATCTTTAATCCTGCAGTGCTCTCGGATGTGCTGCTTGGTGGGATTAGCAGGCTGTATGCCACAGAAGACGTACGCGTCCTTGAGCCTCTGCAGATCTTCCTGGTCCACCACTGAGAAAGCAGCAGAGAGAAACTGTGCAAAGGAGCTATAGAGAGGGTGGTGTTCTGAAGCACACTCACGGAGGAACCGTCTCATACAGTGAAACAAGTCCAGCTTCATGATGATGCTGTTGTTGTACTGTGATCTTGATGCACATGTATTTAACAGGTTCCCAGAGGTGACCTCAGCAACAGTGGCATCAGTTGTTCTCCACGCCTCCCAGCTCAGATGTTCTCCTGCCACAGACCCGGTCACTCTGAAAGCCGCACAGCAGTCCCTAAAGGCAAAGTGATAAATGGACTATTATAAAATGGCAACAAGTATGGAATTAATAGATAATCAAAAATAGGTTTCATGGAGTTAGATAATGTTGCTTTTACAATAATAATGCATAATAAATGATAAATCATGCATGAATAATAATGTAACACTTCCTCACCTGTCGACCCACTGAAAGCAGGCCTTCTCAATGCCAGCACTGCTGTAGCGGGTTGAGAGGCCCTCATACATCGGCCGCAGGCTTCTATCCACCTCAGACTGCACCATGACCCACGACAGGATCACCCAGTTCTCATTCATCACGGCGTACGATGACATGGCGCCGGATGAGAACATGACTTTCCTGGCCACTTTGCGGGTGTGGTCTGAGCGCAGAGCCTGTCCAAATGTCCCCTGCAGCAACCTCTGAATGGTGTCCCTCTGGTGCTGGAACTCATGCAGCAGGCAGTCTGTGAGGTAGTGGGAGGACACAGAGACACCATTCCAGCCATCAGTGTCACTGTAACCCCCAAAAGGTTCTGGTTTGGTTTTAGGCTGGCGCAAGAACTGTGTGATGGTCTTCTGGCCATAGGCTCCTGCCTCACCATCCATCACATTCTGGCAGCAGAGGAGATAGGCCAGGTTGGCCCGCTCATATTTCAGATGCAGAAACTCTGTTATCTGATTGGTCATATCGGTGGGGGATTTTCCAGTGCGCCTCAGCTCATCCAGGACTGATTTGCAGATGGCCTTTTTGTAGGTCAGTAGTGCTGGCAACATGTTGGTAAATCTCTGGGGGAGTTTGTCCAGCCAGAGAGGGTTGTCAGCGTACCACCGCCTACGGCACCTCTTGCAGCACAGCCTGGACGACAGTAAGTAGTACTGCCCGGTGAGGCCCACAATCACCCGCGGTCTGCCCACACCAGCGGATACCACACATGGCTGAGCACAGTCTCCAGAGCACGGCAGGGAAACGTTGTTCTTTACCCGCCCCATCAAGTAGTCACTCTCAGGCTTCCAGATGAAAAAGGGATGCAGCTGAAAGTACTTGGGGGAGGGCAGAATGTGGACACTGTCAATGAGCTCGGGCTGAGGTGGTAGGCGCCACAGAGAAAATGTCTTCATGGGGTTGCTCACAGGACGAGAACCTGGCCACAGACCCATGGACTCCAGCTCCAGCTTCATCCACACCTTCTGCTGGTGGGAGCAGCACATTGGCTGAGTTCCTGCTCAAGGAGGGGCAGCGAGGGGAGGAGGCCTGTTGATGATTGCTGCTGGCTGAATTGGAAGCTGCACTGATGGAGGGCCTAGAGAACAAAACAGATGAATGTTTTAGTTTTAAGCATTCACACACAACGTTTTTGTATGCACATAAAATGCAATCAATGACACGGATTTAAACCCACTGCACTGACAGGCAAACTACAGCAGCTCCTAACCATTCGTCTGTACATTCTGGATTTGTTTTTACTGTGATAAACAGACACATAACACTTGGATCTTACTCACTTTGGGTTCTCTCTTCACCAGGAGCATCAGATGTAGAAAGTGTGTGTTGAGCTGCATCTGAAACAACTAAACGCCAACATATGTTTGTTTAGATTATTCTATTAAAATGTCTATATGTCTATTCAATGTGCCACAATATCAGACCTGGAGCTGAAGTACTGCCAGACTCACGCAGAAGGAACGTCAGCTCCTGTGGGAGCGGCACAGGAGGCTTATGAGGCAGCACAGGTGGAGCAGCTGCACAGAGGAAAGAAATGTTTTTATAAATGTTACCAACTTTGAACTTACAGTAAATAAGCAACATGTAGAAGCTCTCACCATCCTGGGATTCCTTTCAGCACATGTTGTTTAGACTGTGCAGCTTCATGTAAGAGAAGAAGAAAGCATAATTAGTCATATTTAGCTACATTTTGTAATTGCAGGTTAGTAACGCACATTTACACATGACCAGTTGTTTCTACTGCCCATTAGTTTATATTGCTGTTTTATTTAGCAATATTAATGTAAACGAGCAGAGGAAACACTCACGTCAATATACAATTAATCATTCATATTGAACACCAGGCATAATAAAAATATGACTTACCCTCATCGCAGATATATCAATTCATAGTCACTAGGACTTTGGGAAGAACACACATGAAAGAAAAAAGCAGAACAGGACCGGAACAGGGTCAAGAACAACTGAACTCATGCACAGGACAGAACATGTCCCAAAGTGGTCCTTTATGGCAGGACATCTGTGAATGTCTCTTTAAATCCTGAGGCATGACGGAGCTCTGCAGCGACTGGTGCAGACACAAGCTGTAATAAAAGACAAACCTTTTTAACACGCGGTACACCAAAAAGGGAGCTCAATTGTTACGGACACAACTTACAACATGTCCACATGTAGTTTGGACGGGGAGAATACTCAGCATAGCCCTCTCCAGCTCCTCATCCTCATCCATCACAATGAAATGAAACATGACATCAAATGAAAAATATCTATAAGTGACTGATCCTCTACATGGTGTGACTCAGATTTGATGTAGACTTTTGTTCTTTTTGTTCAAGCAACACATCAGGAAAACATCATTTTAGTTATACGTCCCATGGGCTCACCAGGAGTGGTGGTGGGGACACGAGCGGGAGGAACAGACGAGGACGGGACAGAACGAGGGGACAGAGGCTGAGAGCTGCTGCTGCCTTTGCTGCAGATACTGCTGCAGCTTGTGCATCCTGGGTCCCCACCGCACACTTCCTTCTAAGGATGAAGGCTTGCGTAGCCATCATGCCTGCTCTCCCAGACCTCCCTCCAGGTGCTGTTGGCACGGGCACCAAAACCCACCAACTGCCCATCCTCCGCTGCAGGAGTAGGCACAGGTGTTTGTTGCTGTAATAATAGTAATAATACAGAGCAGATTTAAAGGGTTAAACATGCATTGAAACAAAAGCCGAGGTTAATGTACTGATGGGTGAAGGCTTTCACCTGGGCCTTGTACTGGAGGAGAGCGCTGATCTCCTGGAAGCTGAGGGCAAAGCGCAGGAAGGACTTAAGGCTGTCCTTGCTATGCCGCTCAAGCCAGCATGACTCCTGCAGCCTCTCTCCTTCTGGTGGCTCTGGAGGAGGTACAAGGTGTAGCCCACATCATTCTCCAGGAGCCAGCGGAAGGACTTCCCTTGTATTTCCAAACTGGAGGAGGTATTCCCAGAACCTCAGCAGGGTTTGAGACATTCTCCTCCTCTAAGACGCACACAGCGTGAGCATCCTGCCTCACAATCTCCTCCTTCACTGGGCACTGCGGTCCCTCATGGACGGGTCATCTTTAATCCTCCTGGCCTCCTCAGAAGGGTCTGCCGCAGGAATCCAGTGGCCCTTGTTGAATTCTAAACAAGAGGTGTTATTATGCCATAATATGAGGTGGAGTTAAGCACTTGAGGGCGTGGTGTGGTGCATTCTGTGACTGGCAAGAATCGTAACAAATAAACTTCAAAAACTAGTCCACTGGAGTCGTGTATCTGTCCCCATATGGATGAGAAAAGCGCAACAAAACAACGTTTATGTAAAAGAATAATACATTATAAGTTATTGATTGATTGATTTATTGATTTATTGATTGATTTATTTAATTATTCAGTACTTTTGGGAACAAATTGGCATGACTGCAAACATTCATTATACATTATATACGCAAGAGCCTGGACAGCTTAAATTTGGTTTGAATATATGTTATTTTTGTTATTGAGCAGTGTTTTATGTTGCACCTTAATGCCGAGACAAGTTCCTACGTTTGTGAATTTTGTTCATTGACAAAGGTAATAACCCTTTCTGATTCTAATCAATCTTTTAAAATACCGGATTTCTATGGGCAATCAATGCAAGGTGTCTTGCCCAAACAGAACACTACATATAATTTCTGTGGGACGATCATGCTGTATCCATGCTGTAGACCTATTATTGTCCAAACAGTTTAAAGCAAATGAAGATTCAGTATCCCATTGGTAAAAGAGGCAACGTCGGTGCCAAACGGTATTTTTGATGGCGCGTTTTATTGACTCGTATGGTCGCTTGTGTCAGCTGTTGTTTTGCTTTTGAAGGAGCAGATGACCTTGCACCTGTGTGTAGCTGCAGGCTCATCGGCTCACGCGGAGGTGCAGGAGGTGACAGTGATGTACAACTCCAGGAAGAGTTGCTTAGCTTGATATATACAAAAGTCACACATTGTCCTTGACAGACACAAGGAGTTTCATGAAGACATTTTTTTTTTTACAATTTCCAATACAAGCGATAGGCTATTGATCATTTAAAAGGCATTTAAATGGCCAAACATAAATACATTCTAGCCATTAAAGATTAAGGGTGTCAATCAATCCACTAGTGGTAAAAGGAGTACGCAATAAGGCCGCACAATACATCACAAAATTGTCAATATTGCAATAATCAATATTGTAAACAAACAAAATATATCACAGTAACTCCATCTGACAGAAGTATTAAAAAGAAATGTTTTGAAAAAGGTTGATTTTATTCATTATTTTCTTTATTCAGTCAACATTTTTGCCAGATTTTAGTCTTGGTGTTTTCTCTCTTAAGTGTTTTATTTTTTATTTTTTATGACAGTTTGACTGATACATTAAGAGATGAACATATTTGTTTTGATATAAATGAAATAATTGTGTAAAAAAGTATAGCAATAATCAATATTACAGTACGTAATAGCCAGATTTGTCATGTCATGATTTCTAAAATAAATAAAATGTTTTAATAAAACATCAGCTTTTAAAAAAAATAAATTATTAATTATTATTATAATGTTTTTTTTTTGTATGTCTTAAACACAAACAAACGGAACAAATTGTCAGAAGACAATTACTGCTGTAAACTCCTCGTTATGTACTGTATAAAGGCCAGCACACACTAGAGTTTTTAAGTCTTGATCGATTTTGAATGTGAGACAAAAAGTGCAAACATGAGGACAATTCTACTGATTTTATTCCGCCCCGCCCACTTTTGCCTCTTTTTGCCACGGGTCGGGAACACTATTTACTTAAAGCTCCACTAAACACCTGAGTCTTCTTCACCCGAAAACACAATTTGAAAAATGCTCGTTTGTGGGCAGGGCCCGGAGGTTTTGGCGGGCGTGGGATGTGTGAGGAACAGGTAAGGAGGCGGGGTCCAGCCCATGATTGACAGTGGCTGCCGACTTTTGTGCTTGGCATCGCGGACCTGAGCGGCCTCAAGGTAGTGCCTGAGTTTGGCCTGAAAGCCATAGTGGTCAAGGCAGTGACTGCTAAAATGGCGCTAGCATCCGAGTTAATGGCTAATTCTCCCAATGTACCGTAAAATTCAGACTATTGAGCACACCTGAGCATAAGCTGCACAAACAAAATTTACAAAGTAAAAAAGAAGCTGTAGGTGTAACATAAGATATTAAGACTAAAGGATGGTATGCTGTAGTGATCCACGTTGGGGTGGGCTTGGAAATTCTCATTTAATTGTGGGGAGGGTTATGAAATGCAGACTGCCGTAACTCCATGTGTGTCTTTGCATTGGTCCGTGGGGAGTCCGTTGCGTCGTGTCAAAAACTAGAATTTATTGTGTGTTGAATGAGCTGAATTGTGATGCTAACATGCTAAGCTAGTGTTAACATTAGCATAAACGGGCTAACTGTTGTTTGTGCTTGTACTCTGCAACTTATTTAATGATTATTGCAAATGCCTAGCACATATTTTGCCTGTCGAAACCCTATTTATGCTTGTTATCCAATGCTATTTAATAACAATGACTTTTGAATGTCATTATCTGACACTAGGATGTTTTGCGCTCAGGTACAATTTGGCTACAGTGTGATAGCCAAAACACTCCTTTAGTATCTATACTGTAAACAGCAATGGGATTTGCACATTATGCATATATTTATGTATTGTATTTGACTGATAGAATTATTTGTGTACACATTGAAACCCGTTTATTACCAGGTCAAGTTTTTCATCGCTAATGTTTGGCCCTTCTTCTGGTATTGTATTTGGTCCAATACAGGCCAGGTGCTTATTTCATGGCAAGCTGAGACACATTAGGAGCCTACAACTTTTGCAATACGGATCTGGTAGGAGGCTGACACAGCTTGTCCCCCACCACTCTCTTTTAAATGCTGAATATTAGATCTGCGCACCCACGCTTTGTCATCTAATGACTGTTGTACTATACTCATTGAACTCAATAAACCCTTGTGGGTTGCCGCATCAGATATTTGGTTGGCGCGATTGGGATTTCTTTTCTTTGGACTCTTTTGTTGCAACTCATCCTTGAACTCAATACAAGTTCAAAGTGCACTTCTCTCATTCAAACCGGTTACCAATATTGCAGTCTGTGTAAATATGGTTAAATATTGTTATTTCTGTTGTTGTAAATACTTTTACACGCGACACATTCTTGTTGAATTAGTGAGCATCATTCACTACAGCATCCATCCCGTCACTTGACTGATATACAGGGCAGCCAGTCAAATGACATCTGAATATTTCTGACGATTGGGTCACCACGCATGTGCAAACAACGGCCGCAAAACTAACAAGCTGGCTAGTGAGTTACCAGCTTTCACTTGCAAGGTTGATTAACTCGCATTCAAAATTGCAACACTGTTTCACCTGAACTCTTCTGAAGTGGAAGATGAGATTTTGACACTACACGACATTCAGCGGAAGTCCAGAGCTCACAGTTCTGGAACTTACTCACAGAGGAAAAGTACCCCAACATAAGGAAATGTGCTATCTCCTTGACTGCATTATTCGGCTCCACTTATTTATGTGGGTTGGCTTTTTCACACATGAAGATCATAAGTCAAAGTACTGTCCCACCATAACTGATGATCATTTGGAAGTGTGCTTGAGGCTGGATGTATCCGTGGCTGATTCCATTCAGTGCAAGTCATCAGAGTTAAGTCAGAATTAAAATTATTTATAAATAAATATATCCATCCATCCATCTATCTTCTTCCGCTTTATCCGGGGCCGGGTCGCGGGGGCAGCAGTCTAAGCAGGGACTCCCAGACTTCCTTATCCACAGACACTTCCTCCAACTCCTCCGGGGGATCCCGAGGCGTTCCTAGGCCAGCCGAGAGACATAGTCCCTCCAGCGTGTCCTGGGTATTCCCCGGCCTCATCACGGTGGGACATGCCCGAAACACCTAAGCTGGCTCCTCTCGATATGTTTTGCATTATTGTAGTAGGTAGATCTTGTTGACTTGGTCATTTTAGCTCGCATGCCGAAAAAGTATGAGCAACCCTGCATTACAGTATGCACTTCTCTGAGCTATGATCTAAGAGGACGGTGCTTTTTCTGAACCCTGCCTTTAACACACCTGGTCCAGCTGGACCACAGCCTCCTGCCTGAGGGGAGTGGCTCAAATAGTCCATGTCCATGAGAAGGGTCCTGTTGACCTGCTCGTCCCAGAGTCCTGGATACGTACATGTCCTGAAGAGATGGAAGTCTGCAGCCGATCACCTTCTCAGCAGAGACACAATGCGTTATAGTCCATGTTTGTACATTCCTGCCAATATGTTTGAGTTAACTTTACAAATATTTGGTGATTAGGGCAGAGCACGAAAGTTCATGCTGAATACACATGCTTTTTGTACTTCTGTATTTACAGACTGTAGAGCGATGAGAGTCGCAGGAGAGCTAGAGAATGCACCGCCTCCTCTCATCTCGCCGAAAACCTTCATCTCTCGCTAAACTCACGAGGTTTGCTTGAATCACAGTCTTTCCTCTCCTCACACAGCCTTGTTTTTCAATTTGACCCTGATCTGTAGAACTCTGGTGTAAAATGGCAAAAGAGCCTTTTAAATGTATTTTATTTATCCGGGAGTGTCCTGCTTTGGGGAGTGAGAGAGTTGGCATCCCCACAAATCGTGGCCTAAATCGGGCAAATTATCCTGTAGCATGTTCCAGGCTGAAGTCTTCTATTTTAACAAGCCAATAAAAAATCTAAACGTAATTTATTTGTAATATACGTTTGAGTTAAATTCTTTATTGACAAGATTGTTTACATTTACTGCCAAACCATTGAACGTCTCATTTACATCGCTAACAAAAACCTTTACTTCTACTTTGTAATGTCCAGAAATAGCTAAATTGCGGTAGGCGTGACATAATGGTTTTCTATGCATGATTGCTGTCTGCACAAGCTAATATTGTTTACAGAGACAAGTATGTGGAGGGATTGCCATGGCGATCTGGTCTGATGTCTTTAGTTCAACCCTCACTGTTGTTACGAGCTCATTTGAGGAGGAAAAATGGTAATAGTTTTAAGCGCGGATACATTTCCGTCACGTTGGATACGCCTCCGGTGAGTTCACGCCTCGACGGATAATGACATTTGGTCAAAGTCACACAAATAAACAAGCCAGGCAGATGCAATTATTATTACTGTCCGATGGAGATGTGACGATGGAGATAGAAAGAAAAAAAGAAACACGGGGTGGAATAACTCAGGTGCATCTACATACATTAGCATGTGATCACAAGCTCTGACAGACAATAATATCCAGAGAGAAAGGTATTAATGACTAACAAAAGGGTGATATAACATAGAAAACTTTCAATGTATCTTCTCTATATTAAATGTTTATCTCCATATCAACCCATGCAATATAGGTTAATCCCTCATCTTGGTAGCCCTGACAAAAGTCTTGGATTAAGATTTGGTTATGTAACTGCACACACAGGTCTAATCATAATGTATGAATGAAAGATCCTCATCAGGATACTTGTTAGAACTCTGTCTGTCTTTCCCCCAGTTGCTCAGAATGAGTTTAGCAATGATTTACGTAATAAACAGCCCTCTGCAAGCAGATTTGTAACTTTGATTGAACTAGTTATCCACATACTTTAAATTCTGTTTGAAAATATTGTATGACATAAACCTGCTCAGGGATTACAGGTGTAAATTAGCATTTGTGCTATTGACCCGATTCCGCCCCGCCCACTTTTTCCCACTTATCAACACTTCCGTTGTAATAGCACTTCCGATCCAGTGGGAAATCTGTTGGTTTCAATGGAGAACGAGGGAAAAGTCTTGTTGCTAAATAATGCTGAAATAAAGTAGATTGATTCATGTAAATCAACAATGCACAGATTAAACCTGGGAAAACGGCTATGTGTCTGTTTAGAACTTATTTTCTCTCGAGGTCGGCAGCCCCATGTTAACTAAGACAACCAGATGAAGGATTGCGTTGTATGGCTGCGCTCAGACGGGATCCTGGAATGAGGTGAATAACCTGGCACCAGCATCTCTCCTTTGACTTTGTCTTGGTTAATGTATTGTTGTGCACTGTCCCTGTAAAAATAAAAGAATACCATACCACTCAGGGCTTCACAGCTCTACCGATGACTTCACAAATGTAAAGTATCAAGTGGCCTAATACTTCTTGGGCCAAAAGATGTTATGGTAAATAAGGGTGGGACCAGATAGGGTCCATGAGAACGAGACATCCCATTGGGGAGTGAAAATCCGCCCAAAATAACCGAAACCCCAAATTAAAATGCATTATTATATAGTTTAATCGATACGTGATCATCAGTGAAAAATAATATAAAAAAGGGGCTATTAATCAAGAAAGAAAAGATACAATTGTTATGCACAACAAGCACATACTGTATCAAGTGGACAAAAATGACTCAATGTCCTCAAACTGGTACGGCACACAACATACTGTACCTGGAACATGGTGAATATAAGCAGGACCACCAGGTATTATAAATAGGCCAAATAAAATCGGACTAATAAAAACCGCCCCGTCTCTTCAAACGCTCAACACTGAGGTGCTCCAGCCACTCGCAACTTGCTTTCATTTATTTGGCAATGTGCGGTCGGACTACGGGATATAATAAATACCGTCCAATCTGGCAAAACCAGATCCTCCCCTTTTTCTTTGTCCAAGTCAAACGTAAACACACGTAAACCTCGGACAATCATTGTCTCAGGCGCACATCATTTATTTGGCAAGATCTTGTAGCATGAAATCTTGTGCCACCCTAATGTCAAACAAAGCAATACATTTTCCATACAATCCAGTTCAGTTCAGATATAAACTGAACTAACAGATCAAAACAACAAAGAGCTAATTCTATCCTGATGTTTACATCAACCAAATCAACAACAACTCCAACAATCCATGCCTAGTTGAAAATTCTTCTTCCCAGCTTCAGTCCGGACTCTCTTTGTCTTCCGCTGTCTTTTGTAGCCCTCTGCTTGAGCACACAGAGGGTCAGCGCCCCGACCTGGAGGAGTGAAAGTTTCTAGGGCGCCTCCGGGACAATGGGGAGTCTTAGCATCATTAGTATTACCACTACCACACAAACGCACATACATATACACGCACATAGTATCTCTCTCTCCACCCACGCAGGTTCTGTCAGGCCGACCAGATGGCTTCGTCTGACCTTCCTCCTCTAACAGGCAATTTATCAGGGACTAAACTCGCTTTCTCATTAGGCGGGGTATATTTTTGAGCACAAACAAACAAACTAGCGTAGGAAGAAGATGAACATCTGTCTAGAGCGTTTCGGAATATTTTATTCTAGCCACGCTTACCTCGGGCAGTGCGGTGACTAAGTGCTCTGCAGGATTGTCTTTGAGTAGTTCAACCAATAATGAGGATGGTTAAATGCTCTTTTTTTTTATATATATATCTTGCATAGTATAATTAAAGACAACATTATGTTGTTGTCTATGTCTTTTTTTCCTCTATCATTGAGGGTTCCAATATGTTTATAACTGTGTAAAGCTTGCAACTGCACAGACTGTTATACATTTTAAGTCAGTTTTAAAGTAGCAGTACACGCATTGCAACATTTAGTACTCAGCATATGCATGTACATGTACACTCACGAGGGTGTTCAAACTTTTCAAACGTTTGTCTCGAGGGCCATGAACTGAAACGTGTATTCGTGGCCAATACTTGTTACCAGTTACTTTTAACGTAATTTAGAAGCATTTTAGAACACACTTTTAGTTAATTTTTTTCAAACAACGTATGAATCAAACTGTGACACTGAATTTTGTCATTTTAAACCCCAATTTGTTTTTTTTCTTTTTTTTTAACAGATCAGGCGATGAGATTCTGTTCTGTGTGTTTGTCGTTCTGAAAAGCGCAGACACAGCAGTGAGACTTTGAGACTTATGCAGCACG
Organism: Chaenogobius annularis; assembly: GCA_015082035.1. NCBI lineage: Eukaryota > Metazoa > Chordata > Actinopteri > Gobiiformes > Gobiidae > Chaenogobius > Chaenogobius annularis. Next base: position 29,426 of record BJKM01000634.1, read on the forward strand.
CAGTAACTTCTCTACTTCAAAATATAATTCAGTACATGGGAAATAAACTCGATTACAACTACAGGTTTAAAAAAGTACTCAAAAAGTACAATTTACTCAAAGTAAAGTTACGTGAATATTGTAATTCGTTACTGTCCACCTCTGCATTTAGTAGGGGCTTGACCAGGCCGCCGCACCTTTTATACAGATTTGAACTGTTATATCTGGCCTTTGTTTTTGAGCCTATGATGGTAGATGAATTAATTCAATTGTGTGAAAAAAGGTAATTTGGGCCAATTCAGCAAGAGACCTGACCAAAAATAGGTCTGAAGACTGGCACCTTTGAATACATTTGAATTAATGTTTGTAATGATAAGTTTTGGACCAAACCTAATGTAAATCTTGAAGTTTTAATTCATTCAATCAATCAAAACTATAATATATATTACAATATTTTGATCAGTCTGAAAAAAGAACATATGACCTAGTTTAATATTGTCTGGGATCAAGAATGCTTTTTAAAGGGTCTGGTCACCACTCTTTCCGTCTCTCATTGAGTCAAACTCAAACAGAACCGTGCAATCAGATTTCTTATTTAAGAATGTGATCAAATGAGCTCACTGGTCATCACTTCAGATTTTTGTTCTTCACTCATTGGTTCAGCAGAAATCTGCTGTGATTGTATTTTCCTGTCTTTTTTCCTCTTTAGCAGTCATGTTTGTTTTGAGACGGACAAACCATTCCTGTCCCTGATTGGCTAATTTACCTGTCAATTACGCTCATCTGAACGGGAGAGGAAAACGGTCTCAATAAACATACTGAGATATCAAAGTTTATATCTCACATTTTATTAGCCATTGATTGTTGTTATTGAAAAATAAATATTTATATATACAAATTTCTAATCAAAAGACTAATTAAGAACTTTAAAAAAAGAAAAGATATTTGATGCATTATTTCTGGTGCATTATCCATTATCGATGATTTTCAGTTCTACAGCAGTGCTTTTTCACCTACAGGAACCATCCTCCAGGAATCACAATTACCATCCACATCCTTTTCCCGATCTGCCATTAATATCACACAAATCACTTAAATTTCTCAAAGATTGATCATAAAAAGCCAAGCATCTGTGCGGTTGTTGTCTTGGAGCGAACATTTCAGCGGGGCTTACCTCGGGCTGCGCGGTGACTAAGTGCTCCTCCCGATTCTCTTTGACTCGCTCAGCCGTTAATGAGGACAGCTTTATGCATTATATTATGTAGCACAGTGTAAATAGAGCATTAATGCGCTCTTCTAATGACAAGAGGTGTGCAGGGCGGAGATTAAGTGGCAGCCTGAGAAAGCCAGCGACTGCATAATAGCGGCTTACTCCGACAATGCATCAATAACACACCATTGTGGAAAGGTCCAGGAAATGATTTAGTCTACAACTCCTGCAGCAAATGGAATGAGTTTATTTATGTTAACTCAGCTTGGCAGGCATTCACTTTGTTCAAATGGCATTACGTGATGGTAGCACAGTTGTGGTGTCAGTCGCCAGGTGCAAATTGAAACAGATCATATTTTAATTAATTTAATTTATTTTAATGTTTTTTTTTTTATGAGATAGTTGATGGATTAATTCTCTTAACGTTATTCTCTTAGTGTTATTGAGTGTTTTGCAAATTATCCAGAAAGTCAATATCTGTCTGAAATGACTGTAGTTTCAGTGTAGTTAGCTCCTCCCTTCACTTATAACTGAAGTATTTCATTTTTACTCTTTGCAGTGGTCCACATGTATCACTCACTTACCTAATGAATTCTGAGCATCTTAAATTTTCACCGCGATGAGTTTATAAGCTTGTAGTTGGCTTGATGACTCCTGAGGTCCTGAAGCGATAAACAGAAGAAGAAAGATAAGAGCTTTTCACAACTCTAGGAGCTTTGCCGTCACGGGAAAGCTAACAAAATTTAGCATGCCAACGGCGCACTTCCTGCTTCACTGGGAATAAAACACATGCAGAGAAAATGTTGTGTTCTCATTTTCACCAGAAAAGATGCTATTACAATCTGTACTTTATTACATGCTAAAAAATCTGGTACTTGGGCCCTGAACTTGAGAAGCTACTAAACATATTAGCTCTTAAAAACAGAATTCAATTTCCGTTTTCTAAAAGATTATTGCAGAAAAGCAAAACTACATAAGATTCCTGTGTCTCTTGTAGGCTACATAAGTTAGCCCGTTTAGCTTGCTCTCCTGACCAGCCAAGGCCACACACTTTTGGAATACTTTATAAAGATGTTTTGTTTCTCCTAAGGGCGTAATTGACAAGCAGGTTAATCAATTGCACGGTCCGTTCATGCCCAAACTAACACAACGCTTTATGAGGAAGAAGTTGAACTAAAATAACATGACTGACTGAGAAACGAGTCAACAAGGACTGAGCTAAAAAATCTGAGGTAAATGAAGTTATATATTTTGTTCTGAATGTTACGAGAATTTTCAAGAGGAGATGTCTTCTTTATGGCCTATTCCAGACCTTTCAACATTTGAACAGAATGTAGGGGGGAATAGCTGCTCATGCACCCGGCTTGCTATTTAATAGACCCAAATGACCAATAGCAGTACTTTTTTACTTCAAGTTTTAAATATCATTTTTGTGTGTTTTTAGATTTTCAGCCTAATTAAAGTCTGGTAACTCAGTCTAATGGTTCTGACATAAAGCTAAATTCAGTCATTTGAATGATTCCTTGTATCGACCACCGGTCTCTTGCACTTGATCGGCCCTTCAGCTGTGTCTGTGTTTCAATGCGGATTTAAAAACTGTCTGCCTTATTCATTAACTCCACACCTCGTTTTGGTAAGCTACTTCTGAAGCGCGTCACAAAAATAAATTGAATTGAATTGAAGCCATAGCTGCCTTGGAGTAGTCATAAAGTTTGTGAAGTGTCTTGCTCAAGAAGACAAACACAGAATCAAACTGCTGACCTTTGGGTCTGTGGGCGACGGCTATATTTAGCTGCCATTAATCGTCTAAAGATGTGTGATCTGGGCAGCTAAGGTTGAGATTCAGGTAAATCCCAATTGGGTGGAGATCTTGATGATGAAAAAGTTTCCAAGATGGCGCTGCCGATGGGTGCCCTGGCCTTTAGGTGCTCTTTGTTATGATTGTTTTTGTTCGTAAATTGTGTGTCTGCGTGCGCTTACACCCGTGAAGAGCTCAAGAGCTCTTGTCCATCCGTACCACAACTCCTACGGACGATTTTCCTCTCCAACTTTCGCTCACTCTCCAACAAAATGCATGAACTGGAGCTGTTGATGAGACGAAACAGAGACTTTTCTTCATCTCCTGTTTTGTGCTTCACGGAGACGCAGCTCAGGGAGTTGGTCCCAGACTGCGCCGTACAGATTGAGGGCTTCAAGCTTCTTCGTGCTGATAGACAAAGGGATCTCTCCGGGTGTAAAACACGCTGCGGAGGAGTCTGTTTTTACATCAACAACGCCTGGTCTTCAGATTTGACTGAGATCTCCAAACACTGCTCCTGATCTGGAATATCTGTTCATTAACTGCAAACCATTCTACTCGCCACGTGAGTTCGCCTCATTCATTCTGGCTGTTGCCGAGCGCACATGTGCAGGAGGCACAGCGCGCGCTCCAGGACCAGATTCTGAGTGTGGAGCGGACCTTCCCGGACTCCTTGTGTATTATTCTGGGTGATTTTAACAAGAGGAATCACAGCCACGAACTACCAAAGTACAGACAGTTTATTAATGTCCTGACCAGAGAGCAGAGGAGGTTGGATCACTGCTACACAACAGTCAGCAACGCCTTTCGTGCTGTGGCCCGAGCCGCTCTCGACTTTACAAATGACTCCATGGTTCACCTGATCCCCACGTACAGACATCTGTAGAAATCTAAGTAGTGGACCAACGAGGCAGTGCTCCAGGACAAGCTCTCCGAGCTCAACGTCTTGATTTCATATATGTTGTTTTTATTATTGAGCAGTGTTTTATGTTGCACCTTAATGCCAAAACAAGTTCCTATGTTTGAGAATTCTGTTCATTGACAATGGCAATAAACCTTTTCTGATTCTGATTCTGAGCCTTGCACAGATCTGATGCCTACCAGGAACTCCTCAGAACCCATTCAGAAAGCTGTGGCCAGTATCCTCTTACACTGCTACCTCCTTATCCCAATACAAGCATTTTAAGATGGATAGATTCTCTGCCGAAACTAAGTTACAAACTTCCACAAAACCATATTCAAGTTACTTTAAAGTTATTTGCAACACTGAATAGCAATTTTCAGTTATATTTGCATCAAACTCTTCTATATGTTTTGGCTCCTTAGTGGCATCCTTGTTTTACTGCTTCCCCATTACATCCTAATGTGGACAAATCACAAGGTGAGACAATAAAATACACCATAGTTGTGCTCCTAAGTTTGTTTTGTTCTGGAAAATCACTGCTATAATTAAAGTGGAGGGACACAGGGGGGCCATGCTAGGTGTTTTGCTTATATACCATTGAAAGTACGTTGCTGAAAAACACATTTTAGTGAAATAATGTCTTGCTCCTGCAGATACTTTAGTTTATTGTAATATGACATCAGGTTTGATCCCATACGTGGGTAGCTACATCATCATTAGCTTACTCAAAGCTATATTTATGCAATCTATATAGTTGAGCAATCCTGTATTGGACCTGAATACGCCAAAATATTTACTTTTCACCTAACCCCTATAATTCAGCTTTTTTTATGGTGAAATGCCACTATGAAGAGATGTGGGCTTTCAATACTGGAGTCAATTGATCTGCTATTGTGAGTAGGCTAGTCTAATGTTCAGTGGGGTGAGGTTCGTTAGTTTCATGCCAAATAACAGAAAAAGCCTAATTGGTCTTCTTTAATAAAATTGCCCTTTGATAAAAATGATCTGACGCCATGTTTTTTCTCCTACTAAAAGTTGCTGTTCCTTATTTTTCTTTAAAAACTTTAAAAAAGCAAAAACTACTGTGAAAGTCGATCTATAGAGCGCTCTTGAATAAAAGCCGCACCAACGAAATTTACGAATGTGTTTTTTTAAAACATATATAGGCTGCACCTGCACCGGGTTATAAAATGCAGACAGCTGTATATCGCACATCCTTAGAGGGCTCAAGCCTTAGATGTTTTTCCAAAAGCCCCGGATCTTTTTGAGTCTTAAAAAGGGGGAATTGATAATTGGCAAAATATAACAAAATCCCCACAGCAATACATTCTTTAACTACAGAAATGTGCTGCTTCTCAGCGTAATTTGTCTTAATTTAAGCATGAAATGCCACAAATACTGTTACCGGTTTAGCTCAGCAGGTAAAGTGATCAGATATGGAGTGTAAGTTAGGATAAAGACCCACACTGGCCTTAATATACCTTAATACTTTCGTTCTTTTCACATTAAAACAGTCTGTAGTGTTTGCTACAGAGCGTTCTCTTCAACAACAGCAGTTTCATGTGAAAATGTGTCATTTGGGCAGAACTGAGTCTGTTCCCTGCTCTGAGCACTGATTGGCCTTTCTTGCTGTCCGTCACTTTCGCTCTACTCTATCTCTGATTGGACGCTGGCTCTCTTTACCCGTGGTCTCATTGGTTATTTTTGTTGAACTGGTGTATGATTGGCTGCATGTAAAAAGTGGGCGGGCGCATATTAAGTGCGCGCTGTTTACAGCAGACGGAGAAAAGAGGAAGAGCGCGCCATGCGATCTGACCATGGAGCTAACAAAAAGGCCTTTTCTACAGCATATAACCCACGTTTTGCTAAAAAAGTAGGGCATTAATAAGGAGCAGATGGACTGAGAAAAAAAAGGCATTTAGAACAAGTTGATCTTACCTAGAATAGACAACGACATGAAAACAACATGATCGTTCTAATGATGAATTCATTGTGGTTGTCAGTGCTGCAGTGGCTCAGAGGAGAGCGTTTATTCATCTACAAAGCTAAAGCAGAACAACTACAGGACAAACGTGGCTCAGGGAGAGCTTTATTCATCTACAAAGCTAAAGCAGAACAACTACAGGACAAACAGGAGCTCATGGACACAAGTGTCTTCTAAAGGTAAGGCTGACTTTGACTTTCTACAAGAAATACACAAACTAAATGCAAGAAACACAAATGTTCAAATCATTTATCAATCATAACGGAAGAGACTGCTACTTCCAACTAAATATTACTCAAGTAAGAGTAAAAGTGTAGTGTCAGAGAGTTACTCCAAGATATACAATTTCCTGAAAAAGATACTCAAGTAAATGTAACTAAATACTACTACCTCTGCTGTTCTGTTTTCAACAGGAAATATAGTATTGGGGGGCACTAAAACCACATCATATTGTCCTGAATGAGCAATGCTTTTTGGGCTAAGCCCCGGATGATTAGAATGTCTGGCTCCGCCTCTGGCTCTTGAGTTAAAGTTGTAGTTGTTTTGCCCACTCTGAGTGAGTCTACACACAATTAAAAAACCTTTTTAAAGTGACAGGTTGGACTAATTTTACTTCCTGTTTGTAATCAATGACATCCCACTAGGAAATTACTCCTCAAACACTGGGCAAAAACTCATCTAATGTCACTTTTATTTTTAATTTTGACAAACAACTATATATCAGAAGACCTTTTATTTTGTTGAATCAATGTTTAGAGGGTCTTGTGTGCATAAACTTTGGATGGAATTGTATACAGATTTTCAACCTTTCTCCACAAATAGCTACTTGATTGGTGTAAAACTATCATTTATATTTACAACAATAAAGACAACATTAGAATATCATAAACACCTGTCATTAAGTTGACAATATAAATAATCTTTTTTTTTTCCTTTTTTAAATACCAGATAATAATAAATCAGATGTTACGTCCCCAACCACTATGTACTAATTTCTGAGTGTTATTATTTCAAAGGGACGGTACTCTCACTTAATTTAATATGTGGTCTACACTTATTCTACTCTATTGGCTTCCCACGGAATCATAAAACTTCTAATATAGTTTTAAAAAAGTGTGAATCACTGCCTACACATTCTAGAAAGTTTAGAACACAACCAGTAAGTAAGTGCAGATCATATTGCCTGTCAAACTAGCAAAGCAAACCATCTTTAAGCAGCTGTGCAAACCATAAAATGATTAAGCCACTTTTCGTCTCCGCGCTATTGCTGTTTCCTGTACTCAAACAATTAGGACGAGACAAACCTCTGGATGGGAGACGGACTGAAAGCTGTGAATCGTATCTCATTACAGTCTTTTGTTTGTGGCTTTGACTCGACGACATCCGGAAAATTGATTCTCTCGATGGCCATTGTCTGCCATACGTCCCTTTGTGGCACACCAACCGGAACATCTTTTACTCAAGATGAGAGCCAAGGTTTCCTTATTGATTAAGTGGCATTGAAAATATCTGAAAAGTAAATTGACAAATTGAACCTGATCTTTTGTATTAGTGATTTGACCCAAAAACTCTTTGTATTACAACTATTTCCATTTCAATAATATCGATATTTAGCTGCCCCCGTCTGTATTAAATATGATATATAGAAAGATATGATGTCATCTGAAACCCAGCAATAAAATGCAAATTTGGTGTAACGTGATGGTTACACGTGATGGCTAATTGCTTTGGTCAATTTTACTTTCAGTTTCCATTTTGCTTTACAAAGTTTTTTTCTCTGCTGACGTGTTGATAGTACAGAGTTAGCTTGTTGGTAGGGAGATATAAAGGACACTTCCCCTTGGGCCTCAACAATTAATTTCCTCAACACAGACCCAGAAACCGCTTATTAAAGGATGAAAATGAATCAGTTTAATTGTGTGTGATCCCAAAGTTAAATGTGAACGTAGCTGTAGTTCCTGATGTTTATCTGGGTTTCTATGATTGTTTACTGCTGTTTCTTTATTCAGATGTCATCAGTCCATCAGTCCATGAAATATACTCAAAATTCAAAATGTCCTTCGCATATCCTCTATAGACAGTCAATGATCTCACCACTCGAAGGTCATGTGACCATGTGCACTGCCACTAAACCACTTGGCAGTACTGACACTGAAACACTGGAATGGGTGGTAGGTAGTTTTGGAGCTTCTAGTAGAGCTAAAGTGGATGAAATGTTTACCTTTTGTAGTGGAGAAAGTGGAAAATGAACCTTCTTTTCTGTCATTTTCCATGGCAGAACAAGGATCAATATTCTTCCCTAAGAGGATATTAAAAGTGTACCCTTAACTTTAACCTTAATTCTGTTTTCAACATGCCATTAAATAGAAAACGATATCCATTCTGACCTAAAGCTTCAACTTTATAAATAAGGAACTGTGCCATTTTTTTATTGAGATATTTTTCGCTCTTGACCACTTTATTTATTTGAGCGTAATTACCACAAAATTTTATCTACAAATATACAATCAATCAACATTTATGCGTAGAGCACAATCCATGCAAAACACATTAAACTCATAATTCACACAATATCTCCGCGCTTCACCACTAGTTTTTCAATTAACCTGACTTATGCGGTTTTCTGTGGGTTGAAATTCACAAAAGGCTTAATAGTTTGGACAGTCAAAGAACAAAAAATCTTGGAAAATATTTCACATTACCTCAACTTTTGCAAACATATACTCTCCACAATTTGGTAAATCGACATTTGTGTATTTCAAACTTCTATTGTTAACACCGTGCCACCTCCTTCTGCAACAATGAAAATCCTATCTGGGTAACAATTACTCCAAATAACAGGCTGCCATGTTGAGGTAATGACTTGAAATGCCTATGCTTCTTGGAGCTTGTTAAATATGTGAAGAAAATGCATACTTATATTCTCTTTGTCTTCCATTCTTTGTCTTTGTTAAATCAATAGTTCACTTTGTGCCTCGTCCACCCACTCTTTTCTTTGAGGTAACTGATACAAAGAGTCTGCAATAATGGCAAACACATCATAGCGGAATAACTGTCGTAACAATAACAAAGCGTGTTTGTTTTCTCTGTGCAACGGAATTTACATATAAAAGTCCATACGTTTTTCGCAGTCCGATCACAGCTGTTTAACATCTGCGTATCATTCAGAATAAATTCGAACTTCTCTGCGCTGTTTTTCGGTCCCCAGTGTTATTTCTTTATTTTTTACTTGTAAGCCATATTTGTTTTGTCACTTATGGACCATGTGTTTTTCTGATTGGTTTTCTTTGAACATTCAATTCAAACCTGCAATATTTGTATTATTGTCTTTAAACATGATCTATGCCTTTACGTCGGCATCTCATGTTTTAGAACTTTAAAAAGCACATATTACTCTATAGCTATGAGGCGTTCCCTTATCAGGATTTGTGTTAGCACTTCATCTACTGGCAGCCGAGGGAATTACGGTGGGGAAATCAACAAAAACTAGCTTGCTCCAATTGTAATAAACGTGATTTGCTGACAGACATGCCAGCGATGATTTATGGTCTTAAAAACACCACAGGAGACTTCGGAGCTCTTCCTATGACATCACAAATCTGGGAAAATTGAAACGGAGTGTTTTCTGAGGCTCAGAAGAGAATACTTATTAAACAGTATGCGTCAAACAAGCATGAATGAAGCTAAAAACAATTCCAGGTGTGTTTTTGATGATTAAACTATATAAAAATGTGTCCTTTTTAAGATGCTAAATACTAAGCATATTGTTCACTCAAAAGTTTTCTGACTCTGTAGTTTGATAAATGTATTTACCAGTTGTGACCTAGCAGCTGATCGTGTTGTTTTGTTAACTTTTTTAGTTTTTGCAGATGTATCTCCGTGGACCAGTGTTAATTTAGACAAGAAATGTTACGTTAACTTTAGTTTTTTATTAAGATTTTAACATTTTCATCTCAAGCCATTATAGTTTTAGTCATGCATAAAAAAATCTATATATATATTTCTTAATTCTAAATGATTAATTGTATGCCATTGCTTGGAGGAACATGTACAGATATGTTCCCTGGACTCAGTAAGTGCAGTGTAAGGCCTCAGCTGTCTTATAGTATCGGATAAGTGTGTAGTATTGGCTGATCATGCTACCTCCATAGTGGCCTACGGTTTGAATTGGTTCATCGTTGTCTGGAAGCCATGCCAACAATGATTAAAATTTGTATATGTCAAACACTTCTTCACACATTTTAGGAAACCAAATGTGCTATAACGGTAGTCAATACGGCCCGGGGTAATTTCCTTGTCTATGATCTGACGATAAAGTCTAATATCATCTAAGAAGTATGATTTGTTTAAAAATGTATTGATCTTGAAATATTTATCATACAGAATAGAAGATTCATTTTGATTCCTTGTTACAATAAAACATTCAAGAATCTCTGAAAAATGCATAATTGGAGACAAAACATGACTGAGAGCTCCGGGGAAAGAACAGTGCGCATCAGACACGGTGTAAACGCTTGTTCTGCTGTTTGATTAGGGTGACTCTTATGTAGACTTTGTTTTTCTTTGGAATAGTTAAAATCCATGTTTTAACAACTCAAAGCAGCCGAACACTCAAAAGCTTTAATTGTGTTTTTGTTTTGCGATTTGGGAATTCGTAGGGTTTGGTGCAGAATTCCTTCACAACTCAAAAACACTGTGGCCGCCAGACTCCGCATTCAACCTGTCACATAACCAAGAACATGGCTGAGGAGGCGGAAGTGTCTTGCCCATGAACACAATGGAAGTAATCCTTGCCAGTTAAGGTTCTTTCCCAGCTTTGGTTTGGTTGCTCACACAGCTAATGTTGATAAAACCAGTCATTCCAAACAACTGACGTTTCACCTTTTTAGTACCTTTTTTATTATATCGATGTCAGCATAAAAGCACAGTCCTGGCTGCTGCGTTTGTATTAAGTACACTTTATATAAAAACTTTTGAGTCCTAAACTTACTTGACTTCCATTCCCATAAGTCTGCTTTCAGGTGATGACATTTCGATTTATTCTCATGGAGATCCCAGAGTCCCATTGCACACTCTTGCACTCAAGCTCATTTCATTGAAACGAGCAGACCGGCACTGTCTTTGCCAGGAGCACTCCAATAATGGTATTAATTGTTAACATAACCACACATTCATGTTTAATACCTACCTTCAGGCTTGGGTTCATTGTACTCTCTCTTCAATCGCCTATTGTTGAAACTGTGGCTGATCCTGATACTCTTTCCAACACTTCTATACCTGCTCTCTCAGACGCTAGGGATGTATCATTTAGTCACTCATGCAAAGGAACATCTCAGTGTTGGTCTGAGGCGTCCTACAAAGTTTCTGGCAGAAAATATAGTGCTTAGATTCGTTTAAAGTCCTCAAAATGTGTGGAGTAGTAACTAGGGTACTTAAGTAACTGGTAGAAGTTCTAATGCCAGATTGCGGGTTCAGTATTCTTTTTGAGCTTGTTACTTGCTGACTGCTTGTTACATATTGCATATTTGACCAACGCAGAGCAGATTCAAGTGGGTTCATACGGATTCACGCAACAACACTAGTCTAATTATCTGAAAACTGCTCCAGACCACTCGCAGGCAAGACATTGCATCTACTTTGTTCACTTCACCTGCGAAAAGTGTAGACAAATGTGCCAAACCACCATCCAACTAGTTTGTTGTGTGCCTGAACGTAATCAATTGGCAACATTTCCGGGATAAACGTCAAAATGGTGAGAAATGGCAGATGAAGGAGCTGGAAACTGTTTGTGGAAGAAGGAAGACGTTTGTGAACTAATCAATTCGAGCAAAAACGGAAGGAGTTGGACGAGCGAGGGATTAAGTGCTCCAAGCTGCAAAAAAACTAAGGACATCAATAAAAGGGGCGGCTGCGGCCCACGCATTCTGGAAACGTACCTTTTCTACTTCAGTAAACACGGTGCGCTACGTGTGACGTTGTGTTCTTTTGTGCACATGCAGGGCTGCATCAAGCTGCATTCCGTTCACACCAGACACAAACGGCGGTCGTATTTTTTGGTGAATTGGGCCTCATACCCTGCAGTGTGAACGTGGCCTTAATGTCTTGCATTGCAATGTGAAATGCTGATAGCAGGGCTTGAACCTACAACCATCCAAGTATAGACACCATGCTCGTCAGCTTTTCAACAAAGCCTGCATCAGTTGCTTCTTGTTTTGCTATTCTTTTCCCTGAGAACATTGCAAAATATATAAAGCATTTGGTCATGATAATTTGTGATATAAGTATGCAAGTAGAAATAGACATATAGATAGTATAATAATAATAAAGCAACAAGAACGTAAAGCATGTCACACTGAATTGAAACCCACAGCATCGTCCAATGGAGCGGCCAGATTTGCTTTCCGTCTCGATCTGACAGAAGTGACACTGATGTCAGTTTGTAGCCTGTTGGATATTATTACTGTTATTGATGACTCATCGATCTTGGAGGCAGGCCACTGCAGCCGAGTATCCGGGGATCACACCTTAAATCATGAGCCACAGAGAAATAAATCATCCGTAAATGTTTGCATGCTCTGGTTTCCACTGTTGTCCAGAATTTTTTTAGTAATAGTAATTTTCCAACCACATTTGATTTTTAATGTTGTAGGATGTAAAGTATTCAATTAAAGTAATAGAAAACAATATGATTTATCCAAGTCTTCATGAAAAATTCCAGCTTTTGACACGCTAATGATGCTAGCACGGGTGTTGCGTTACATTTTGACATGGACATTTTCAGAATCCCCAATTTTATATGCATCAACATCTAGACAAAATCAGTGACTGTGTTTGATGCTTGTGATGTTATAGGCCTTATTGGTTTGTAATGACGCTGAAATACCATTATTTTATTTGCTTTCGTTTTCAGTATATTTTCTCAGCTTTGATACGTGTATTCGTGAAAGTATGGCAGAATTAATTGCTCGCTGCCAGTAGTTTATAGTGCATTTGTCAGTAAAATATGCTTTTGCCCAACCATGTGAAATGGATTATTCCAAGGGCAAAGTCACTAATATTCATGCGAGCCTGGCATGCTGCGTTGGCGTATCACATAACGGGGTCTTGTTGGCAGTGGCGCATTGCTTATGATGGATTGTCAAACTTTATTGATCTGTGATGGAGGCCTCTCTGTGGAGGAATGTATTATTGATGTGCGGCTGCTAGCCTGCTGTGGAACAATGGCTGGAAGATTTTGAGCGAAAATAGTCAAGTCCTGTAGCTGGTACAACGCAAACTGTATGTAGAGGTGCACACGTGAGAGGATTGGCTATTCTTTTGGATAGCTTTTTGATAATGTAGTTTGGCCTCCACAGATTTCTACCACAAATTGTTCTATTTTATGGACGATTCACAGGAAGCTGGAAAGTCTCACGAATTTCTGTTCAAATCGGATGAAAGTTGAGACATTTGGTGTGGAATCATTTGCGTACTGTTGTGCAGAGCAGCTTTACCCTGAAACTACTCTGCCTTTGTTTACCTGCCAGTCCTGTTTTAATTCTATATAACTACTCTTTTAGGGCATATCTATCTATATATCTCCAAATCATCTCCAAATACAAATGAACAGAACAAGACCAGAGAGCATGTGACAAAATCAAAAAAAGAAACAGAGCACACCAAAGGACCATGTTCAAAGTATAATTCATTTTTGCTTGTTCAAGTTGAGAATGGCCATCATTTTCTCTGCTGCTCTCCCTCAGTGTGACACCTTCGTGAAATTGGCGTCCCATTAAACACACATCCACAAAAAACGATGTCAATCATTGGTGCTCCGTTTGTGCTGCTTAATTGTTTGAGATATGAACAATTCTTTTATAGGTCAAACCAAACTGGAAGGACGCTTCAAAATGCTCCAAAACGGCCCGAAATGGTGTCAATTGTACTGTAAACAATTTAATTTGTGCTGTTATGGTTATATAAATTTGTGCAATTTTATCTTCGGCCGATGACATCACTCAGCCCTCACCAAAGTATTAATTATCACTTTAAAAGGGCAAAAAAATTAGATGAATTGATTGTGCTTCGTTTATGCTGTTTTGTGTTGTGCATATTTTAATTTGTCAAAGCATATTTAAAAAAATATGGATAAATGTAAAAGTATGTCTCTGTCCATTATAACTTTTTATTTTTATTTAATAGAAACATTTCGATTTACATAATAAAGATAATTGTCGAACAGACGGAAAAGCTTCAATGGAGCCTTACTTTTGTAAAAAAATCCTACAAAAGTTCACAAATAATTATTTTGCTTGTTTTAGAAGTCTGCCACAACCCAATATTTATTATGTTCCAGATGATCTCTTTTTTTTTGTGTCTCTTACAATAAAGAGCAGAATTCACTTCTTTTAAACATGATCAAATGTGGGACAATCCAGCACACAGGAACAGTATTTTAACACATTGTAGGCAGAAGAAGCTGAACAGTATTTATTTTCTCTTTTAGTTTAGTTTCATTGTACATAATCAACATTTGGCAGAATTGTAATTACAATTTGCTGTATTTACTAAAAGCATTATGAAAAAATAACAACACAAAACTTAAAAGCTATACAATCTATTACTCGTACTATTAGTTTGTACAGGAGCACAGCAGCAGACACAGGGCTGAAAGAACTGGAAAAGTGGTAACTGCAGAGGAACGGAGTTGGGGGTAACATGTTAGCTGGCTCAGAGTACTCAAAATACTATTTTCGAGTGACGAGGAACGTAACGCGTTGGTTTTGGTTTGGTCATCAGCTCTCTGCCAGTCTCATCTCCTCACTGCATACCCAGAGGAAACATCCCCTTTTCATCACTAACCAAACTGGGGCTACGTTCAGACTGCAGGTCAATTCTGTTTTTTTTTTGCACATATGTGATTTGTATCTGATTTTTTTTAATTTTTTTTTTTTTTTTTCTGGCAGTGTGAACACACATCCAATTTTTTTTTCAAATCCGACCCAGGCCACTTTCATATTTGGAAATAAATCCATTATGTATCTGCACTTTTAGAATGCGACTTCAATCTGAATGCTCACGTCCCCAGATCCGACATGAACGTCATCAATAGGCAACATTTCCGGGATAAACGTCACAATTCGGAGTCAAAGTGGAGAGAAATGGCAGACGAAGGAGCCAAAAACTGTCAGTGGAAGAAGTTAGTACCGTAATCGGCCGGTATTTGAGGAGATTGCGAAGGAGTTGGCCGAGCGAGGAATTAAGCGCTCCTGGCTGCTAAAGAAACTAAGGACAGCAATAAACGCGGCGTTCGGGTTACGTGCCTTTTTTTACTTCCGTGGACACAGTGCGCTACGTGTGACGTCGTGTTCTTGTGTGCGCATGCGGGCCACATCTAGCTGCATTCCGTTCACACCAGACACAAACGGCAGTCGCATTTTTTTTGTAATGTGAACGAACGACAAAAAAAATCCCATTTAAACCAAAAATCCGAATTGGGCCTCATACCCTGCAGTGTGAACGTAGTAGCCTTGTTTGAGGCTGATTCAGTCAAAAACATTACATCTACTGGAAGACTACGTGAATGCCTAATAACACTGGTTCAGTACGTTTGCGCTGGTCTCAAAACAAGTCTTCTGTGTCCATCCTTGACACTCTGGTAAAGGTCTTTACAGCAGTTGACCTTAAAGCAGATGCTTTACAACTTGGATGCATAACTGACACCTTGATTATTCCCTGTAAAAATGATCTGACAGTGGAACGACATCATCAATTCATTCAGTCCCAAACTCAAGAACTCCTGCGCCTTCACTGCTCAGTCAGGCAGAGGCTTTGATTTTGAGCTGCAACGATTACTCGAATAAATCGAATAATTCGATTACAAAAAAGCTTCGATTATTATTATATTGCTTCGATGATTCGTTTAATTTACATATTTAATCAAAAACACGTGAAGTCTGTGGCACGCGGAACGACTTGTGGCGCTTTTGTTTCACACGGAGCTTGTTCCGCTCGGACGAAGGCGCAACAGGAAGAGAGCGGCGCGTTTTAAACTCACGAGTGCGACTGGGAAGAGTTTTGATGAGTGAAAGAGCCATGGATCTATTATAAGAATCCCGAGCTGCAACTCTAAACACCGCATCTAGCTCCGCCCACCCCAGCCCCCGCGCCGTCGACACACCACCGCGGACCCCTGCGCTCCCCCACTCAACAACTCTGCTTCCCAGTCACAGTCGTACTTTTAAACAGCCAATGCACATGGAAACAGCGTGGAGAACCGCGGTTATGTTATAATAATCTGTTGTGCAACAGAAAGTCCGAGACGCGGAGGCCAAAGTGACCGGAACACGGAGCCAAAACGGCAAAACGCAAAATGCGCAAAATGCTCAAAACGCCAGGACCACTGGTCCCACCCAACATAACGTTTTACATATGTCTTATTTTAAGTGACATGACAGAGCCACTGTAACTGTTTACAGTCTATGACAAGTTAATAAAGTCCTTTTATACATATTCTTTATATACAAACAGAACGGTTTGGACTGAAGTGAAATGTTGCTGTTTTGGGGACAAATTTATATGAAATTAAGAATAAAATGTGTAATTTTAAGCAGAAATTCCTTATTTTGTATTTGTTTATTACTATGAGCTATAATGTTTATCTAAAAAATGATTTAATATGTGTTTAACTGGTTTACTGAATGTACAAAAATATTAACCGATTACTCGATTAATCGAAGAAAAGAATCGATAGATTACTCGATTACTAAAATAATCTATAGCTGCAGCCCTACTTTGATTGTTACTTTTTCACATCAGAATGTCCAAGAGGGTTCAAATTGCAGCAGTGAATAATGGATTTTAGATGAAGAGTAATATTTAACCACAGTGAGAAGAAGGCAGGCCACTTTCCCAAGCCAAAGGTGACACACTGGAGTGAAGTGAAAAAAAGTTGGTCTAAAGCTGTGACTACTAGCGTTGCACCAAAAGGTTTGAGAGGAATAAAATACCAACTTGAAAATCCAACACCCCAAATGAACTCTGGAGAAATTAAAACTGTGTCCCAAACTTTCCACAGACCCAAAGAAGTCACCTGATAATTGCACCTGCTGTCACTATGGCCAGTGTGCAGCTGTTTAATTGCTGCTATTGTTTCCCTGTCTGCCATTTGCTCCCAGGTATTGGCCATTTACAATAAGCCGTGGGCCATTTGAGGTGTGTCTGCTGCTTATCACATTTATTTATGCAACTGCCGGGATGAGAAAGTGGACAAGACAATTATGCATACATTTGTGTGAATGCTATCGGACTGTATTGTCTGCTTGGCAATAGGTGGTCTTAAAGAGCAATAGAAAGAAAGTTTGTTTTGTATTTTGTATTGCCAATTCTACAAAATACATACACAAAACAGAGAATGGACTGAACTTTTAGCGGATTGTTTTTCATGGATCATCTGAAGCTACAATGTTCTGTAAATTGAATATCTGCAGCTGCTGTTATTGTTTTTTGCCTGGAATGTTCCACAGTATGACATTAAGCATATCCATCTTACATTCAACACATGTTGAAAATTTGCATAACATACTTTAAAGCCTTGAGTTTTCCCGCCACGGTCGCGGCATGCTTATAGCGCAGTACCTGGTTCTAAAACGCTTCATGATTAGATGCAGACACGCACTCAGCATTGACACAAAGAGTTGCTTATACAGTATGTGTACTTTGGAAAAATACATTTTTCTAGACAACATAGATCGAAATCGGGTACAGCTATTTTAAATGATAGTTGTTTTATTTGCATAAAAGACCTTGATAAAAATTCGTAGAGTGAGCGGTCACGTCTCTCCACAGGTCTGACCTGCAACTTGACCTGGTGGCATCACCTGCTTGTCTCCATGGATATAGACATGTTTAATATATTAAATTAATAATACCATACTGTGGAACATTCTAGGTAAAGAAATAACATCTTCATGGAGACAAGCAGGTAGTAGACTTTGGGCGAACGCATTCAGTAAATTAATATTAAAGTGCCCAGTTACAATTTGTTCCTTTGCAAAATATAAATTAACTATCAATAATAAAATACACATTCCCACAAAAGATGAAACGTTTCCAATTTAGGTAGTGAGTTTGCAAAACACAGATTACATTTAAACGATGCATTGTGCTCTAATTTTATTATTATTATTTTTTTTTCAATCAAAATGGATTAAAAAAAAAAAAATCACCAAAACATTGTTACTGACCTCTAGCAAAAGGCGACTCGGAAGTTCATAACCTACTTCATATTTACCATCAACAAAGCCACAACTACAAGGACTGTTGAACCCTGTTGAACCCTTGGTGTCCACCCTTTTTTGACCTGACCCACAAATACCACTAACGTACCTGTACTTAATTCCTATCCCTGTTTTTGCATGTTTCTCCTTCAAATCTTGTAGCCACAACTGCTTACAACGCGACCACTACATTAACCTTCCAATGCTGAATCAATGACGTGTCACTATTCATTTTCGTCACCCATGTGCAACCTTTTCTGCACTCCACTGCCCTTGGTCCTAGGTCATTAATACTGCTCGAGCTAAATGCCTGTTAATTGGAGACACTATTGACCGGCTCTTGGCAAAATGGCTAGCATGCAATTTGATGACCCATAGAATATTGATAAGTTGGCGTGAATAAAGAGCCACGCAATGGCTACTTAACCACATTCATTTGTCACAGTGAATAATGGAAAATTGGTTGGTTGGCCCCGTTTTATCGAGTGTACCTCAAGAGTCTTTTTTCTTGTTTGAAAAATAAATTGAAACATTGCTTCTCTTTGCATTCCATACTTTTTTTTTTTTTACTTGTAGTGTCTCATTTTTAATAATTTACATTCCATCTTTTCCAACGGCGTCATAACCAAGGCATCAAAGCATCGACTCACACCACCCATAAATAATATTTCCTACAGATACATTTTTGTTGTCAATTATCTAGTTCATGCAAACAAGGGAATCAATACAATATTTCAAATGATATCAATTAATAAAATATTATTTTAATGCTGAAATACTAGTGCTTTGTGACGACTCCAGAGTGGTATAGGAGCTTCTGTCATTATGTTACTGAATCCCATTGTTCTAATGTTGACGACAATCCCATGGGTCAATAGGACGCACACTTGGTTTACGATCGATGATTATGTTTGCTGTTTGGTGACATCCCCAGAATGCTTTTGCTGAGTTGCATGGACAAGAGCTGGAACTCCTTGGAGATTTTCTTTCATTAAGTCCATGACTCTTTGACTATAGGGTCGTTAAGGTTAGCTGTGTACATCACTGATCCAGTGAGAGGGAAAGTAAGGATTTTACATTGACCACAAAACGCAATGCAAACTAGTTGATTGGTGACCTTGATAATGGTAAATGCATTACCCAATTTTTATACCGTAAAAGAAAGTAAGTAGACAATTCAATTTATCTAAATTGTTCCTAGCCCCCACAAATGTTGGCACACTGTTGTCAGAGATTATTTTCTGGGCACACGTACTGTTTTAAAAGAGTAGTTTTCATACAATGAAGTGAACCACCAAAGCGTAGTAATTCCTCACACTGCTTGTGGCTCTTACCTACGGGTTACTGATTGATAAAATATTTTCTATTATTGGATAGCATATTGCGGTCAGATTTTTCAGAAAGTGCTACATTTACATTATCTATACTCTCTGAGGGAAACAACAAAATGTGCTAATTTACAAGACGAAAGTCTTACCCCAGTAAGGAACTCTATATACTGCATTTGAGCAGTCTTTCAAAGCCATTGGGCAGTGGGCAACCAGGGTTTTCTTATTGAAGGGTCATTACCTTTTTTAGGTTGAAATTATTTTTTTAAAACTAAATAGAGAAAATGTAAACTCCAAAAAGAAAGGCCCAGCACTGTCTGGTCTGATTGAGCAAACATTGAACCCACGAATCTAGAAGATTGGTCCCATTACTACTTCTGCTCCCAACAAGTTGCCCCGCAGGCATTGAATGGTAAGGTCAAAGGTAGAGGTCAAATATCCCTATGTGGTCCGGAAAGTCATCTCAAGGCTGTAATAGGATTGCCAATCTATCAACCAAATTGTATCATCCCCACAAGATGTAATGGAAGTTACCTCAAAAATGCTCACCACAATTAATTCTCAATACAAAATGTTTGAGTGGTCTATTCTCTCAAACACCGTCCTCACCAGACTAAACAACAGATCACTGCCTTCTTTGTTTTTCTCCATCACGGCCTGATTGATTGCCAACGAAAGGAAGACGTCAAAATCCATCAATTGGACACAAAAGAAAGTGGTCAATTGGGAGCTGACAGCGAGGCCTGAAGTACACAGGAAGGTGAGTGAAGATAGAATAGAGGCCAAAACAAGACAAATAAGATTTGGACTGATTTTACACCCAATTTTACAGCCGATTGAACACTGGGGTTGAGAAACGACAACAAAATAGCATACACAGAAAACATTACTACAGTACAATACTAAAACTCAAAACCTGAAGACTTACGTCTTTTAAAAAATGTTTTGGGTGAATTAAAAAGAATAGTATTTTACTTTCTATTGAAATCAAGTGTACATTTTGTCACCACACTATTAGGATATTTGTTATCTATTGCTTGCATACTTAAGTTGTATTTGGACCAAATCCAGTTTTAGCGTCTGTTTTATAGTCAAAGTATATGTAGATTTATCAGATTTATTTATTATAGTTTGGGCAAAAATTGTGCAGCCGAAGACCAAAACATAATCATAGTGGAGCAGCTTTTTTTCTTCGTGTCAACAATTGATGTATTCATTGATAATGTACTTACAAAATAACAGTCAAGAGCTTCTCTCGTGACACAGATTTGTGCAGGGCATCAAAGGTGTTTCAAGCGTGTGCTACAAGACGTCCAATATGATGCGTTTTACATCAGTCTACCTGAAAGTATTCAGTCTCATATAATGCTTTCATGTATGCTATAGCCAATGTCCAATTCAAACGTGTTAGTATTGTTTAGTAATAAAGCTTTATGTGCAATTCAAACATCATGGAACATAGTCTAGAATTATCTTTTTAAATGTCAATAGCAGTGGGGGTCAATTGTGCAGCATAACCTCTCCATATGGTGAGCCCAGACCTTGGTCAGGAGAAGGTTGGTGGAGATGGCCATTTTTGAAATCTTTGAAGTTTTTGCATTTCAGAAACAAAATAGGAATCTAGCTTATTTTACTTGATTAAAACAAAACAACATGGTTAAGTGCCAAAACTCCAGAGGCTCCAAAATTGAAGGAACTTTTGACTTTGAACAAGTACAAGGAGCTCGCGAAGTAAATTTGAATGCTCTCACCCTCGCCGTCCCCATCCGTCATTGTCAGCGCATTATTCCGACAGACGCTTTGGGCAACTTATTGACCCCTATTGACCTTTTACATTTCGATCACTTCAGAATCCACTCAACAAACAGCTGGGGCCCAGAACCAAACAATTGCGCCGCAAATCAGACCAAGTCGCTGAATACACACGGGTCAACCAAGACTTTCAGATACGTAAACCCCCCCCACCAAACCATCTCTTCCAATTAAGCCGTCATATCGTGCCAGATGGTTGCGGGGCTACTGGAGGGGTGGTTCTTTTGCGTACCCTCGTGCCCAAGTCTTCCAACCCATTCCCAGCCATCCATCACGGGACGGGGGCTCTAATTAGCTTGTTATTCTGCCATGCAAACTATTCTGGGGCGTCAGAAAAAGCCCTCCTCAGGTTTTGAATGACAGCGAACGCATTGAGAGAGGGCAAATGTGGAGTGGGGTAGGGTGGGGGCAGTGTGGAAGCCAATCACTATGCTCGAAGAGTGGCATTTGAATAGCCTTTTCAGAACGGCAATTATAGTCATCCTTTTTTCAATTTTTTTCTTCTGTTGTTTCCTCATCAATTGACAAGTTAAGGGTCGAGGGAATAAAAGGCCATGTGAAAAGTAGGTCAAAAGAGTCAGTTAGTCTGTGTGGAGTGTAAAAATGCGGAAGTGGTCGTTGAAGCAGTGAAGGTTAAAAATAATTCCCCTATTGTTTGCTTGAATTGTTGTGGCACAGGACAAGTTAATAGTCTGGTTTCGCCTTATTGGACAACATGAAAGGAGGGAAAGTCTGAGAAAAAACACCTTACCTAAAAAGCCCATCCAAATGATCAGAGGTTATAAATGGGTCGTAATGCAAGACTGTGAATTTAAACGTGCACTACGCAACTTTTCTGGTGGAGACATTGAAATGCTTTGCCTGGAATGTTCCGCACTATGGCATTACACTAACAGATAGAAAAAACGTTTGATGCCGCACTATGAACATTCTTGGCAAAAGCAACATCTCCATGGACACAAGCAGGTGGAGGATCCAAGACCAGAAAAAGTTATGTAGTGCTCCTTTGAATAAATTGTAAGAATTCAGCGGTATGAACATGAAATTATTAAATGCATATATTCATTAATTTTAATAATTGTTTTTTTTTTTTGTAAAGGGGCTGCCCTAAATGTTTTCAGTGTAATATTGTATATAAATATTTTGTAAAAGCAGCTCTTAGGATGAAAATGATGCCTCTTTTTGTTGTTTGCATCTAATTATGGAAGGTTTAATTCTCCGCAAAGCAGGATATATACACAATTCTACCAGTCAGACTATCATAAAAACATGTGTTCGTGTGTTCCTCCTCAAAAGAAGACAATATTATGGTTGCAAAATCAGTCCTTAGCTGCATCGGATTGCAAGTAGATCAACTATGCAAACAAAAATCTAAAACGGCAGCTAAAACCTTAGAGTTGGCGGACGTTGTGATTAGCACTGGCAGATTGGTCACTTTCGGGGTCTGTTTGGGATCATCTAGCACATTCTGGTACAAAGATGGTTGTAATTTGTACCTTTTTAAAACTATTTTGATTGTTGAAAATAAAAGACAAAATGCTTGGGTTAGGCTTAATGTTTTCTTCAGCATACTTTCAATAATCTGTTTCGGATTTTGTTTTAAATGTGATTCTAAGTGAAACTGAAGAATTCTCTTTTATGTTTTGTGTTATCATATATCATGCTAAGTAACACTTCACTCTTAAGATGAACGCATGAAGGTCAGTTCAAGTTCACCGTGGCCTTTTAGTCGTTCAGTCGTTTCAATCGGTTGATGGTGTCTTGGCCGACCAATTTTGTTTCATTTTATTAATTATAAATAAACATGAATACAATATGCATTTACTTTAGTTTGTTTGGTTTCAGTCAAATGTATGCCCCCGCCTCTCCCTTCTCCTCCCTCTTCTCATTCTGATGTCACGCAGCAGCTTGCACCATGCTGCTCGTCCTCCTCCCATCTTTCATTATCTCGGTTCTCTTCCCCGGGACTGAAACCTGGCCAAAACCCCCAATCTGGGCTCCCCTCTGCGCACATTTGGAAAGCAGCGTCTATGTCGGTCACCATGTCTCCCCATAGGACTTCCTGTCTCCCTTTACAGCGAGGAGGTCATGTCTCAGAGCAAAACTTCCTTCAAGTTTGTGCATGCAACACCTGCTGCTTCTGAAATTAGTCTGAAGTTATTTGTTGACGTAATTCACAGACTCACTTTACATTATCCAAGCACAGTGGCCATGCAGTTTGGTACTCCATAGTAAAGGTTGGTACTATGCAGTATTCAAAGGGAATACAATGAGTGAAAGGAAAGCAAAATCCCACCCACCACTCATTCTGAAAGTATACACTTCCCATTCATTTTTCCCACATATTTTTCCCCCACATATTTAAGTTTGAATATAGTATTCCTATAACTATACACACTGAAAGAAATCAATCATTATTATTGTCATTATTAACATCATGGCTATTTGGATGGGAACAGTGGATCTCAATTGAGGTAGTGTACTGAGGGTTAAAAACGATCACAAATCACTGAAAATATGACCAGTATACAGCGCTGCATCGTTAGCTTAATCAGTCTGCCAGTGAGTTCATTAAAGTCATGTGTAATAAATAATGTTTCACTCCTTTAAATATAACAAGAGTAAACACAGAATTGCATTTTTTTCCCCCTGACAGTCTAGATTAACGTGTTTTCCAACTTTTTACAGAAATAAAACATGACACTTGGAAATTATCTCATTGGTTGTACCTGTAGCATATTATTTACGCGGTGTAATTAAAACCCTTCACAGTTAGGCAGGTGTTAATGGCGTCAGGTGCACTTCTTGAGCCATGTCCATCCACATTTTCTCCTCCTCAGTCACACGATGGCTACTTTCCATCCCAAACACGGCCAAGGCTTTTTATTGCTTTCACTGCTATATTGTTTCCTAATAAAGAAGGCTAGTGGGAGACAAAGAGTGATTTGTGAGACAGGTAAGCGGTGACCTCATGCTCCAGAACTTGTGCCAAGAAACCGCTTTACGCACGGGCGACGCTTCAGTGAGAGTTTGAAAGCGTTGCACTGTATTTCGGTTAATGACAATATATCTTGGGTTTCCCGTTTTGCATGTTAAAGCGTTCTAATTGACAGGTATGTGCGGGGGAGTTCCAAAAAAAGTGGAATAATTAGTCTAGCCTGAGGGGAGGTACATACTGATATTGTGTCTTTGAGACTCCCATCTTCCACCGTCCACTCCAATGCATTGCAATTGTTACAAAACTAGTTATCAAGTTGTGATATTGATAACTATCTAAATATATCAGTAACTCACCAAAAACATGGGAAATAAAGACATTTTTAGTTGCTGTTTGTCCAAGCATGATGTGTTTTGCCTTTAAGTTAGCAGACCTTTTATTTACATCATCAACAGCGATGAGTCCGACTACAGAAGGGGGGTGTGTCAACTGGCCTTCTGCAAAACAAACAATCTCTGCATCAATGTGAAAACAACAAAGGAGATGATAGTGAATTTTTGCAGGGAACCCTGTGTGCCGTATCCTCTTTACATGCCTGGATATATGGTAGATTGTCTCCTGCTTCAAATATCTGGGAGTACAAAAATAAACAATCTCTCCTGGAACAGCAATACGAGCTCTATACTCAAGAAAGCACATCAATGCCTCCATTTTCTCAGTCACCTCAAAAAGGGTAAGGTGAAGCTTTCTAAAGAAGTGCGACGGAGCGCATGCTCACCTTCAATATGCCATTGTGGTACAGTAGCTGCACAGTAGTGAAGAAGCAAGCCCTACAGAGGGTAGTGAAAGCTGCTGAACAGATATATGGCTGTAGTTTGCCCTGCATTGAGGACACCTACATCAGCAGGTGCAAGAAAAAAGCCTACAGCGTCTTGGACGACTCTACCCATCTGACACATGGACTTTTTACACTTCTCCCACATACAGACTTCAAAATGGTTTCTATCCTGATGTCGCTTGGCAGATCAACTCTGTCATCAATGCATCTTACAAAATGCTCTAACTGAGAAGAACTTCATGCACTGCCTGTTGCCACTTGGATTCAACAAAGGTACGAGCCTCCTATTTGATCATTTCTGCTTGGGTGATTGTCTTTCAACCCAACTGAGTGGCCTCTCATTTCTGAAACAACCATGTGGAAAGACAAATCCCGTGGTCATGGAAAAGATGTCAGTGTGTTTGAGAAGGGTCAACTCAATACATCAAGCAGAGAAAACATCTAAGGAGAAGCAAAAACTAACCTACTACAGATCTGAACCCCAGTGAGCGTCTTTGGGATGAGAAAACTTTGCGTAGTGTTTACACTTTCCCATCATTAATAAGAATATGAAAAAATAATACATTACTTAATCTTTTGACAGTGCAGAGGCTTATTGAAACAGTGCTGTAATATTGACAAGCTAAAGGCTGACCATAAACAACACAGCGACGTACAATAATCGCAGAGCTAAAGGAGATGGGACAGACAGGGAGGTACGTAAGCCCTTATTTGAATTAAAACAAATCTAACAATATACGAGTGACCAAACCCTTCACATTCACATTGCATTTGGTCTGCAGCAAGTCTCCCCATTTTCTCCACTACACATTTATTTTATTCCTGGATGGATCAAATTTTGCTCAACCACAAGTCCTCCCTCGCCACACAAAGACCTCTTAAAAGCCATTTGTCTGGACCTGCCTTCCTTTGGCCCTTTTAGAGTGCACAGGCCTGCTCTGAGAGGTGAAATGCTGATGAGGCGAATATATTATTAAAAACGCATTAGACATGTCTGCAAGAGAGATAATTTGTCCACTCAACATCCCAGCATCTGAGATAAGGTTACAAGAGTAGTGGAGCAAGTGTTTAGTGCATTCATTGAGTTAACGTTGCTTGTGTTTGCAACTTTGAACTGATTTGTCAGTAATGTATATTGTATTAAGATGAGTTTATGAATTAAGAACGTATGGAGGGAAATACGTCGAAGCATAAAGCATGTTTTTGGACTGATGCAACTGATTTTTTTTTTTATTGGGACAGTAGGCTGTGAGACCTAAAACATACAGGAGTAACTGTCAAACATAATCTATTATGTCTGAACTCTACAACTACCTCAATTTAACCAATTCAACATAATTCAAACTCATATCCACAAACAATAGGCCAAAACCTGTGATTTCTTCTGCTTGGTACTTTTTTTTTTTCAGTGCACTTTTGAACTGATAGACATTTGCCTTGTATTGTATAATTTGAATTCCCTCATATTATTCCATAACTTTTCCTTGTTGTTCCGTCGCGGATCACATTAAAGATATAAATAAATACCTCTTAAAGCCGTCTATTGTGCCCGCTCGTACTTTGTGCCTACACTGTTTTTTTTGTTTTTTTTCTTCTCCAAATCTAAAAAGCAATCCTTTAACCTGCCTCAACTTACTGTACGTGCTTTTTTCCGAATTCTCTGCCCATCTTTACCGCAGCAGCAGAACAATCCCAGCTTTTCCAATTCCTTTGGACAAAGGCATCGTTGACCTAGCAACCGCAGACGCCAACAATTAGCAATTCAATAACAATTCCCCGCAGCTCACTCATTGCTTTGTTTCTCCTGAATAAATTCTAATGTCCAGACATTTTTTAAACATTTTGTATCAAGCTCACCGCATTTTCTTACCATAAATGCTTTTGGCAAACTTTTTAACACATACCTGAACTCATCGGAACCTGTGCCGCCGAGTTAGTTTCCTTCACTCAAGATCAGTTCTCGTGCCTCCGCGGTGGAACAACTCCAGTCTGGTGCAGAATTGCCTGGCCGGGCCGTGATGTGAACTCCAGGTTTGTAAATGTGCTCTTATTCTATTACTACTTCTCTGGCACTTTTATTTGAGCAGATGTTTGTGCCAGTAATGCCGGCAAGCCCTGAGCGCAAGTATCTGCTGGTTAGTGGAAACATTCTTAAACCTTTTCAAATCTCCCCCACAAAGCCAAGAATGAAAAGTGAAAAAAAAAAAAAAATTTATATGTTTTTTAAATGGTTTAGAAGAAGCAGATGAGCAACAAGTTACATTTACTTCACTGTTGGTAATATAAATCTTATTTCTGTGAGTGTGCATGTCGGAGGATGCTTTAGCATGTGGCGTTCCGAGTGTTGATGGATAAAATATCAAACTTACCTGAATTATTCTTTTTAATAATAAGGCCAATCTCCACAATTCACAAAAAGACAGTTAATAATTTCAAAGTTTGTGGCGCTGTGAGGCGTGGCTAAAGCTAACGCAAATCTACTCCTGGTTTAGCGTCTATTTTTTCTGCATTTTTTTCACTTCTCTGCACCGGGGTTTGGGTTTTGCCAACGTTTGATGCATTAGTCGCTGGAAATATAATATCAATAAAAGTTACCATCACTGGAAGTATGGCGGTTTATCACAAGATCAAGTCAGTGCTTGGTAAGAAATGATTATTCAGTCTGCGTTTTCTCGTATCCATCTGCTGTGGCGATTAGGTCCTCCTCAGTTAAAACTTATCAGGGGCAAAAAATAGCCCAGATCACTTTGGAAGCTACTACCTTGGGAGGGTCATTCCTTAAGCGGGCAGGTACAGTTCACTTAAGACCATGCCAATCTGTCCCAAAGCGAACCATGGCTTATATAAATTTCCCAAGAGGGTCTTTGACGAGGCAAGTCCACATATAGTAAGAAAATGATTGAAACTGGAATAATTGGGGTCTAAACGTCGAAACTATCCTTTTCTTTTTTTCTTTTTTAATGGAAATTACCTGCAAAGTAACAATATCTAATTATGTCTGCTTTCTGGTTGTCAAAGTTGTCTAAACAATAGCTCTGCAACTTTACCCTTCGCAAATTCAAACCTCACTTCCTGATTACCTCCAAACAATGGCGTCCCGGCCTCAAAGTCTTCTAAAAATGGCAGTAAAAGGCATTAGAAAAAAAAAAAAAAAAAAAAAAAAAAAAAAAGCACTGACCTAGCTCAGAGCAGGCTATTTCTGTCAGCGTCCATGAGCTTGATTCAGAATGTCATCTGTAAAGAGCAGAGGGACCGAGAGCCAGCCTGCTCCTCATTAAGGCTTGTTTGGCTGCGTGCTTGGGCCTATTGTCACACTGGATAACATGGCAAGCATAAACACCTTTAATCAAAGTTGGGTGTCTGCTCAGCGCTGCTTGCAAATGCAATCTGGCAGTTTGTCCGGGCTTTACGGTAACTAAAGCTCGCTGTAACTTTGAAATTCTTTTGGTGGGGTTTTCGAGCAGCCGTCAGTGCGCGTCGCATGATAAATACCAGAATGGGAAAAGATTTTTGCGGATTGCTTTGATGTCGTTGGAGAGTTCCTCATTAGGCTGCAGGTCAGTTGAAAAAGGGGACCACCCATTGTGAGCAAATTAGCTGTGGTGCTTGCAATATCCTCTTCCGTAATGTGAAGACTTCTGGATTGATCATCGGACATGTTACAGATTCACCGTTGCTCATTTGGTAATTGGGCAAATTTAAATACACACTATACAGAAACTTGATTGGTTAAAATGTCATGATTTGACTTTTACTTATTATTTAGGGTTTGGTAGTAAAAAAAAAAAATTATCTGTGAATTGAGTTCTACACATTATCAATCTGAAATGGCTCTTGTTGATATTGTTTAGGAAGCCTCTCAGTAGCCTATCACATAATATATTTTGCAGTTAAATAAATGTGTGTCATCTCACCTTCCATTTCTTATGCTTGGTACCGCGTTACCAAGAATCAATTAAATGTTTTTTGGTCAGAACAGAACAAAAAATGTGTCGACTCGAATGGATCCTATATGGACTCTCTTGAGTAAACCTCATGACGATCCAGGTTGCAGCGCAAGGTTACGTGTGTTTACCGTTTCCTCGAAGATGAGGGACGACACGATCACACGGTCAACGACAAGCCAGACTCTGTTCCGGACTGTTCCGTGTCACCCTGATTTGTCTTTTTGTAGTGTCCGCATTTGATATCGGGGAACGCATTCACGGCTTCAAACCCTGGCAGCGAAACGGCGTGAGCTCTACGGCCGGCCTCGATGATGAGATGACCTGTGACGATTAAAATGTTTTGAATACGATTTATCGCTCGTCCAAATATCCCAATTAATCTTGTAAATCCCGGTGAACGTTTTCTAAATGTACTATGTTGAAAAATGCTTGAGCTGCTTCACAAATAGGTCGTCTAGAAGTATTCTATTCTCCTATCTTATCATATTACAACAAAATAGAAGAAAAATACCCCACTAGTACACATGATAAATATTGGCCCCTTTAAGAAAATTGTTCCATCTATTATTTATTGAATGGTAAGTTGATAAGGTAATTATCGTGACAGGCTTAGAGATCAAATGTCAGAAAGGAAGAGTCCCATCACACAATGGTGGCACAGAGGTCTGCCATTACCACTTTCCCCTTGACCTGTTGGTTTCAATGGCAAACATGTGAACTGTCGCATAGCAGAGGTCGAAAGTCCATTGTACATACCTGAGATTAGACCAGAGAAACTGTTCTCTTGAATGAGATGCACAGATCAGTTTGCCGATAAATGAACAGCGCATTAAATGGGCGTGGGATGTCTGCAGATGGAGTGACGCATTGGAGAATAAGCACCTCCAGCGGAAAAGAGGAGACGGCACCCTGCTATTATCTGGACACAGGCTCCATCCTTCCCCCGCGAGTACAGTACGAGACACACAACCCACAGTGAGGAAAGGAGCTGTCCCAAACATGTCCAACAGGAGATTTACTAAAGACAGGCAGTCATGTATAAATAGTCCGGTCAGAAATGGTGGAAGATAGTGTGGGCTTCACTTTGGGGAATTGCAGTGTTGACGAATGCCTATGATTATTTCTTTAATTGTTACAAAAAGTCAAAACTGCAACATAATGAGAAACTTGAAAATGTTAAACTTTTTCTTCACTTTTGTCAAGTTAGGATTGTTCTCTGAACTGAAATAGCAGCTAGCAGTTTTTGTGTGCTTCTGTGCTATGTATTGATTGTCATTCTCTTCTTAAAGAACACACTTTGTGCATTATTTGTATTAGACGGTGTAATCCCTCGTTCATCTCAGAGTAATCCATTGTTGAAAAAAGATTCAGTTTTTTGAAACATTTGGCTGCTAACTACCATTGAAACTTTTTCTTAAATGCATCATTTGTAGTTGCCTTTTAGCAGTAACCTTAAAAAAAAGTAATGTTTGTCACCTTCAGGACCCTCAAGCGTCCCCATTTGTAAACGGTCGTGAAATCCACATTGGCTATTATTTTTTTCGACTTTCCAAACTCAAAATTTCTTCATCTACTTCCACTACTCATACATGTATAAAGATATGTAATTTTTCTACTTTTTTTTTCTTCTTTTTTTTCTGTAAAATATACTTAATAAGGATCATATTAACAAAAGACACATTTATGTGTAGAGTAGAAGTAGATGAAGAGGTGTTAGTTTTGAAAGTAGAAATAAATAAATAAATTAATCTATGTGGATTTTATGGCCATTTTATAATGGGGACCCTTGAGGGTCCCGAAGGTGACCTATGTACCCTTTTGTTCAAGCTCTGGGGTTGAACATGTGAGATTAAAAACATGACGACATTTGAATGTTTGACTCGATTCATGATACTGTGGGAAATGTTACAGCCAGAAATATTTAGGTTTGAAAAAAAGTTGCTGAAAGGGTGAGGTGACAAAGTATTGTGTTCCTTTATTTTGGCATCTCATGTTTTAGAAATTACAATATGTTTTAACAACCACAAATTACTTTCTACCAGTAAATTCCTTCATCATGATTTAGTGTTTGCACTCCATCTACTGGCAGCAGAAGGAAAAAGAGCTAGCCTTCTCCCGACATGCTAATGTGGACTCAGTTGTAATGAATGTGTTTTAGACATGAGAAGTGCTCAGAACGAGTCTGCTCTCTATCTAGGACATCACTACTCTGGGACAAATGTGTTTTCTGAGGCACAAAGAGAGAAGAGCTTGTAAACAGGATTAATTAAACAAGCGTAAATGAAGCTAAATACAAATCCAGGTATGTTTTGGATGAGGGAACAATGTTATAACACTTATAGAAGATTTCTTTTGTGAACTCTTACATAGAGCAAGGAGCTTTGAATAAAATAAGGCGATAACAAAGTTGTGGCAATAACACTTGACTAATGAAGCAGAGAGCAGTATTTAGAGGCTCATTATTATCTCCACATTCACGAGTTCACTCACAGATGCACTGTTACTGCTTTTCAATAAGATTTTCATAATGTGTTCTAATGCAGAAACCAGTGCTGTGTGGTTTGAGAGAGCAGAGGCTACGGTGATTAGCATATAATAAACAAGCTCAGGAATGCATAGAACCTTAATTAAGATAAACTATTGTTCAAGACCTGCAGTTAAGGGTAAGAATAGCCCTTGTTTTGAGATTCTGGATGAGATATTTGCTGTGGCATTAGAGTTTGTGGTTCACAGAAATAACATTCTATAAATACGCCTTTCCAGGTAGATTTCCTTCACCACAATTGACCACAGAGACCTTCTAAGGCCAGGACTCCTAATCCAGCTCAAGGCAGTATGTATTTCCAGTTTCTCAGCCCAGTAACTTCAGATTGAAAACTACTTAATGGAAGTCAAAATGTCCCGATTTAAAAAAAAAAGGGAATTAAAGCAGTCCTGTGTACGATTTGTGATGATGGGGTTTGCATGATGAGATAGAAGGTTTAAGCCAAACATTGGAACATTTTTAAGATGCATACATGTTATGCCATACTGTGAACCAGTCCAGATGAAGCAATAATACTCAAGGCAAGGCTAGGTTATCTGTGGAGCACAATTTGTACAGAAGGCAATTCACACCACAGGAAAAACATAACAATATAAAAAAAAAAAAGATGAACAGTAGAGTGAAAATAAAATCCCTTCAGTCATATGTCGGTGTAACCCCTCATACTTTCAGTCATATGCACAGCTAAACCAAACTGTTTTAGCTTAGATTTGAACATTGCCAGTGTAATAATATCACCACGGATACAAGCGGGTGGCGTGCCATTTTCTAAGTCAAGGTGTAGCGAGGACTGTAATAACTTGATATTCTATATGTTTGGATGCTGGTTAGCCACCAATGCAGATAGGTGTCGGATCAGGACAGCAATGCTATGTTGAGGGGAGTGAAGGCAGAATGAGGAAACTCGGCGACGCAGTTAGTCAGGAGCTGTGGCATATTGGACAGAAATAACTTCTATAATACGCCTTTCCAGTAGATTTCAAGACAAACTTCTAAGCAGGACTTATCCAGCTCAAAGTATGTATTTCCAGTTTCACAGTAACTTCAGATTGAAAACTACTTAATGGAAGTCAAAAATGTCCCGATAAAAAAAAAGGAATTAAAGCATTGTGTACATTTGTTGATGGGTTTGCATGATGAGATGTTTAAGCCAAACATTGGAACATTTTTAAGGCATACATGTTATGCTATGTGACCAGTCCAGATGAAGCAATAATACTCAAGGCAAGGCTAGGTTATCTGTGAGCACAATTTGTACAGAAGCAATTCACACCACAGAAAAACAAACAATATAAAAAAAAAAAAGATGAACAGTAGAGTGAAAATAAATCCCTTCAGTCATATGTCGGTGTAACCCCTCATACTTTCAGTCATATGCACAGCTAAACCAAACTGTTTTAGCTTAGATTTGAACATTGCCAGTGTAATAATATCACCACGGATACAAGCGGGTGGCGTGCCATTTTCTAAGTCAAGGTGTAGCGAGGACTGTAATAACTTGATATTCTATATGTTTGGATGCTGGTTAGCCACCAATGCAGGGTGTCGGATCAGGACAGCAATGCTATGTTGAGGGGAGTGAAGGGAATGAGGAAACACGGCGACGGGTCAGGAGCTTTATTGGATCTCGCAGTCAAGCAAACTCAGCATTATGGTCCCACACTTCTCTGCATGATATATTTTCACAGTGTGTCTCGGAGTCTATACGGCCAGGTCATCTTGACGGGCCCGACTGCTGCTCCCGCTTGTCTTTGCTGAAGCTGGGCTGCATCAGTGGAGGCTGTGAGCAGCTGTTGGGCATCAGCTGTGTTGGTACCTGCTCGTACCTTATCCTCAAAAAATCCCCACCGTGCTCCATGTTGTCACAGCTGTGGTCTTTCTCTGTGGTCAGATTGACTGAGTTCTGCTGCAAAGCCATACTGTTGTTGAATGGATGTGAGGCCATCGAGTTCTGGTCTGCTACCTGCGGTGTGCAGGTGGAATGACGTGGTGGGCTGTTAGGTTCGAGAGCTGCACACACTGAAATTGTCAATGCTTTTCTCTGCATCGTCCTTTTGTGTACACACTTTTTAATGCGTTTCCTGCCCAAGTGATAGAGCTCCAACATTGAAAGCAACAAAGACACACCAGCAACAACCAGCATGAAAATGATGAAATTCTTCTCAGTGGGGCGGGACGTGTAATGGTTGACAGGGTTTGGACAGGGCTATGACTTGCATAGATACAAGGCTTTGAGGAAGATCCCATAACTGAGTTCCTGCACAGTAACACGCCACCTCCATTACTGTTCAGATTAAGATGCTTAGGATGTAGGTCTGCAGCAGGGCCCCTTTGAGCCGCACTTTTCCGGGAACTTCAGAGGAAACTTCCTTCTTGCTCTCCTTTTTCTGGAGCTACTCCTTTTCCTCATCCAGGTCCTCTCCACTCTCAGCTCTGCCCTCCTCCAGCTCCTCCATGCGTCTGCGCTTTTCCTCCCACCGCACGATGTGCAGTGCGTGACCCATGTAGATTAGCGAGGGCGTGGAGACAAAGACGATCTGCAGCATCCAGTTGCGGATGTGGGCGATGGGGAAGGTGCTGTCATGGCACACGTTGGTACAAGCGGGACTAGGACAGACACAGAGACTAGGCTGGAACACAGGAGGAAGGTGCAGTGGATGTAAGGTTGCTTCTGATTCTCTGATTCGTTTCTCTGGCTTTTTCTTCTTTGTTGTTGTTGTGTTGCTTTTAATGGCGGTTGGCAGCCAACTGAAAAGGTGCATTTACCGCCACCTACTGTAGTTGCACGTCTTCTGTAGTTGTACGTCTGCAAAGTATGTGTTTTACACTATTCTGTAAAAAACGTGGATTGGAAGGGAGAAAGAGGGAGAGAGAAAGAAAGGGAAGGGGAGAAAGAACCAGGAGGAGGAGACAGGATTAGCGTTCCGTAAACTACAAATGCAGGTAAATGTCAATTGAACTGAAATGACAGCGAACAAACAAGACCCAACGGGTTCTACAGAGAGTCCTTTGTACACAAGGTACACGTCAGATCTGTGGCGAGACAAGCTTGCTCGCTGTAAAGATGCATACAAGAACAAGACTTGAATAAATGCTTTTATTTTAATCTATGTTTTGGTTGAAATGTTACACAGTGGGGCATTAAACAATTAACTAAATCATAAATGAATAAGCACATGAACAATGAATAACCATCCAGCATTCCCCAGCCTCTGCTTTCCTGTAAAAAGTTGATGGCGCGGTCTCACAACCTTCAGTCTGATTGACTTCACATAAGTAACTGCCTAGTGCCAGCTAGTGTCTGGATGATGAATGGACTTCAAAAACACAAAGGAGTACTATTATGTTACCTGGATTGTCATCATGCGGGTCACATAATACAATAACCACATATATAATCACAATATGTCAAAGTGTGGGACTTTCAGCTTCCATTAGATTTATGTGGCATATTTTTTTTGAAAAAGTCTATGGCTTGAATTGTTTTATGTCTAGAGTGTTTTGCTTTGTTTTATTTTCTTTTTGTTTATGATTATGATGATTATTATGATCATGATTATTTATTATTTTTTCAAAGAATAAACACAGAACAGCATAACTTGACCAGAGAGGGAAAATAGAATACAAAAGATAATCATCGACTAAACATCAAAGAAACAAAATAACGGTCCCAATTGGTCCAGAGTCCAAATTAAGTAAAAATGTAATTTTTTCCATTTGTTTTATTGTCCTTTACGATGTCACTCCAGTCCTTTGTCGTTGGTGAGGCTTGTGTCAGCCTGTCTAGAGTGTTTTCAAAAGCTGCATTTATTTTAATGCAATACAAATATTATTCAATCCGTTCTTGAGCAAGTTCCCTCAACAATACTGTTATTAATATGTGTAGAAGATGGTGTCAAACAAAAACAAACTTTTGGCAAACTAACTCTTGGTTTTGCTTTATAAGGATTGCTGGATGCTGCGCTGCTCCAGTCCATGCTTCCTGATAAATCGGGAAACCTTTGATTGACTTCACATTTTTGCCTCAAAGTGGAGCCTTGAAGTCTGCAATAATGATCAATACACATGCAGCACT
This sequence comes from Chaenogobius annularis, assembly GCA_015082035.1. Taxonomy (NCBI): domain Eukaryota; kingdom Metazoa; phylum Chordata; class Actinopteri; order Gobiiformes; family Gobiidae; genus Chaenogobius; species Chaenogobius annularis. The sequence continues at coordinate 65,041 of BJKM01000634.1, forward strand.
CTGACGACTTACTGAAATCACAAATTAATTATTCACAATTATGAATAATATATGGTCATTAGCCAAAGGTCAACTTTGTTAATGCACATTGGCATTTTCCATGCATTTTTGGACTTTAATGCTGTGTGGATGCAAACTCACACATGTAACAGAGGCAGCATGGTGGGCCAGAAGGTCTCAGGTTTGGATTACAGACATTCTCCTTGAGTCTGGGTGGAGGCCATTGTGCCGCTTATCTGAGCAGTTGCATCCTGGTCTTAAAACAACCGGGTTTTGTTGGTTCAGATCTGGGCCTGTCCATCCCTATTTTTAGCAGCTTTCTGTAGAGTATTTAGAAGGAGGAAGTCTGAGAAACCTGGTATCAGTATGGAAAATAAGTGAAAACTGTTGGGAAACCCCTATGAAGCTGCTTTAAATGTTCCATTGTAACTCAGCATTGGGGACAGTATTTCTTTAATTATATATAAAAATAAAATGTACACATGCGTTGAAGCTATTTTAATGTTTTGTTTCACACTACATGATTTCCCTGTGTAGGAAGAAAACTACACATACGTTACATACATTAAAAGTTTATAAAGATGTGTAAACAAAACATTCTAGATTCCGAAAAGGAGGCAAAAGTGATGTGGAACATTATGGGATGTTAATGGAAAAGTTCTGTCAGCATAAATAAACAAAAGGGAAATCATTTTTTACACAATTGTTTCACAAAGTGGTGCCATTCTTCAACTCCAAAGACATGATTGTTGTCGGTTGAAAGGATTTAAAACATGCGTTGTGGAGTCGGGTTCAACAGTTGTCTGTTACTTAGTTTGGATATTTATTTCAAAAACTGTATATATCCCAGTGTTAGGCCCCTGCCCACCATCTGAGCTCAGAATTTATCGGAAAATCAGAAATCAGCATTAAAAATTATTGGCTGATGGAATGTCGTGAGGTTATATGAACGCATCCTATTTTCCATTTCTTTACTGGACAAAATGTTTTTTTTTTATTCTATTAAATACTTTGTGAAGCTCAATTAAAAAATGTTAAGACTAGTAAAATAGTATTTATTTTATGACTGACATTTCTACCTTTTGAAATACAAAATTATTGCGTTTTTTTATTGGAATGGGTTTTCTAAAAATGCATTTATCTGTACCGGTATATCTGAAGTCAGTTAGTCACTGAAAATGTCTTATTATTTTGCCTCCAGAAGGCATTATATTTAAAATATTTTGATGACACAGTATTTTCCATTTGTTTCAGAATGATTAAATATGAGGACTGTTGCCGTTGCAATTTTCAGTTTAAAACAAAATATTGTATCATTTGAATTGTGAAAAAAGTCCTGAAATTGTTGCAAAAAACGGAAAGCTGAAATCCATAAATACAAGCTTTATTTATTTATGTGTTTTTTTTTAATTTGAGGCATGAGCAATTAAATGCAAAACTGTTTTATTTATTTTTTCAATTACATATTTTTTATTGATTCATCCGTCTTTTCATAGTGTCAATTGTAACTCATTCCTAACATTGCAGTCTTCTAACAATAACCACAACGTAAAAAATTCCCATTCTCAGAGCCTTCCTTACCGTCCGTGTTCAAAGTTTACAACGCTTAAAAAAACCTTCCCTCCTTTTACTTTCCCTTTCTCCAGCCCTGGCCTGTTCTCCATCGCCCCATCCCATAATACCCACGCTCTTGACAGCAGCAGGACGTTCTGTCTCATCAGCGAATGTTTCTCCTAATTGCCCGGTGAACCCTGTGGAGCAAATTAAAAAGTCAGACGTGTTTTGCTTACTTGCTCTTCACAGCAGCAGTGCTTCCTTGTCTCGAAGCTCATACAAAACAACAAACTATGCTATGCCGCACAGAACATTTCAACCACCCGAAAATGAGAGCACAAACAAATGAATGTGGTGTGACGAATGGTTAAAGGTGCACTGCGTAACTTTTCTGGTGGAGGGGCCATCACCTGCTTGTCTTCATGGGTTGCGTGGTATGCCATTGAAGTGCTTTGACATGCTAGACTACTCGTTTCACCAAAACTTTGCAAGATTTTTAGTAAAATCTAAAAGTGATGTTATCTTTTTCTAGAAGGCTTTTGCATTGATGTGCTTTTCATCTCACACCGTCAGGACTTTGACTCCACCAATAATAAAATCACTGAATGTGTTCATTAACTAAGAGCTAACGGCTAATCAGTACGATTTAGTTTTTTGCCTTCTCAAAAGCTAAACGGTAATTGTTTTGGGCAAACCTACCAAGCTAGCCAACGTTAAATCTATATTAAGTCTTTCTTGCTCAAATCTGTTGCTATTATGAAAAGGACAACTGACAGTAAATGCTTAAATCTTGTAAATTTGAGTCAAAACCCTCAAAAACGTATTTGCAAATCAGCTTTTCCCCAGGTTGAGGTCCACTATATTGTCTTCGTAGGGAAATTTGTCCTCTGCATTTGACCTATCCTAAATGGTGGAGAAGTGAACTGCTGCCAGGGATCCATCTTTAGATCTTTGTGGTAGGTTGGTCAGGACCTCAGCTTGAGAATTTTCCCTATGGTGCATGTTTTGGGTTGATGCAAACTCCGCATAGAAGTCCCAGGGCAGCACGGGAGATCTTCTTGCTGAGAGGCGAGAGTGCCTGCAGTCTTGACACTGTGCCGTCACGCCATCTCCTATCCCCGCCTACGTCCCTATGCTATCGTGCGTCATGCACGTTAGGTTTAGGAAGTTTATGTAGCCATTTCAATAATAAAACCAAGTAAATGAAAATCTACTGCTTCCTACGGTGGACTGCATTTTGAACTGGGAGTTAGCAGTCCTATTTTAGATCAATTTAGCCGTTTCCCATGTCTCCTTTTAATATAAATTTGTTTGACCACTTCAATTAGTGCTGAAATCCATAGTTTTAATATCTCACAACTAAATCTTACCACGCCATTTACGTACAATTACTCGCAGGATTACTTGTCACGCACGTTTCTTTCTTTTGTCCAGTTCGGCTGTTGCAATAATACCTACCGCTTTAATTTCAAACATAGATTTACTCTTGAGGAAGGAACCGGGGCTGAATGGCAGGATGTTAGATTTGGAGCGCTGGCAGTTACCGACTAATCCTGGGAACGGTCCATGAAAGCAGCACTGTACAGTCCCATGTCAGACACAATACAATGACACACACAGAGAGAGAGAGAGAGCCCCTCCCAGCTTCACAGGACGGGGGTAACCTCTCCTCCTCCACCTCCTCCTCCTCCTCCTCTTCCTCCTCCTCTGCTCGGGGCCACTGTGCCTGCTTTGTCATATTTCACTTACAGAAATTCCTCTTCAGGATTTTCTGTTGTAAAAGTGACCCAAGAGTGCCCCCTTTGGATGTCTGGGAGAACTTCTGCACTGCATTTACTTATAGACAGTCCAGTGGTCAGAGGCACATGAGGTATTAGTTACATATTCATGGGTTTTGGCTTTTTTTTAGACGTGACATGAGGACTTTTCACCTTTTAAAAAAAATACAGTATTATGTTTTGAATTGTTCATGCCTATAGCAATCGTGCACATTTCTCATCTCTGAATATCATGGATAGTATCATGGATAGTACTTACCATATGTTAAAAAAGGTAGAATACATTTAATTTAATCAAGTAGGTATGAATATTAATGATCATAATAAAAAACAAAAATATGCAATTATATAATCATATTATTTAGGTTTATTTGATAGGGACAAGTATGTTTCATGAGCTCATGTCACACACTACAAGGCCAACTACAATAATCCATGGCTAATTCTCAATGTCCGTCCCCAGTTGGGCTTTTACATAAAGGACAACATCAGTACAATAAAAACAATACATATCATACACATACACATTGTCTCTCCCCTCAGTTTTACAGGTAAAGAGTGCAATTTTTGGTGCCTTGTACAGTGAAAGCTGACTGTCCAAAAGTTGTTTTGTGTCTCAGGACTCTACAGTTTCCACTCTGAGTTCCTCTTGTAACTGACTCCACTGCCCTGAGAGGAACTATCAAGTACCTTCGAACCTGCAGATCCTGCAGATGTAAACATTTGTACACAAGTTTCAACTGTGCAAGTTTGATGTGAATATTAATTCATTCATCTTCTAAATCTTGTTCCCGATAGAGGTAGCGGGTGACTGGAGCCTATCCCAGTGACTTTGGGGCTTATGCGGGGAACACCCTAAATTCGCTCATCGCAGGGTTTAACACAGAGACATGGACACACAGTCAACCATTCACTCTCACATTCATTCATTAGAGGCAAGTTAGAGTTGACAATCTTGCCTAACACATGCATGTCTTTGGATGGTGGCAGTAAGACACAGTACCCAGAGAAAACCCCACGGTAACACAGGAAGGACATGCAGACCACACCCAAAAAGATCATGTGACGATGGTCTGGCCCTGGAGTCGAACCCATGATCTCCTTATTGGGCGGTGAGAGCTCCAACCGCTCAGTGATGAGTGCTAATTGGTTTCTTATCCAGAATTCTTATGGCTCTATTATACATTTTTATGAATTGGATGACAGAAGTGGCAGTGGCCTGTGACCAGGCGCTGTGTGAAGTGTGAAAAGATCATAGAGTGCATGAAACTATGAGCAGCATGAAACTGCATATAGTCCCTGATCAGTCTGAATGTGTTTGAAATTGCTTTGGCAACTCTGGCAACCTTTTTGATTTGAATGTCAAATTTGAGTTGTGAATAGAGTACAATCCCTAGATATTTGATCTCCGAGATCTCCTAAATATTGTGCCACTTGATCTTAAGACTGGATTTGCATTCAGTGACAGACCAGTAGACAGAAACTGCATGCACAGTCTGTCCATGCACAGCATCCATCATACATCTGAAACCCTACTGTTGGACATGATTCAGGCAGATAAATACACAATAAAAAAAAGAAAAAAGCACACCAGTATTTATTTTTAGGAATGCAGATTTTTATTATTAATGACAACACGCTGTTGTCGCCCTTCCAGGTATAATATAAACTACTGTAAAGTTTTTGTAGTGAAGTTGAGGTTAGATATTGCCTTTTATTAAAAAAAAAGAAAAAAAAAAAGATACCTTATTTCCCGAACTATAGGGCGCACTATCAATAAATGGTCTAATTTCGAAAATTTTTCATATACGAGGCGCTCCGAACTATAGGGCGCAGTAAGCGAAACAACACAGTCAGATAAGTCAGTTGAACTGTATAACACAACATTCTGATACGCTAAAACAACAAACGGTGGCGCATTCACAAGAACTCTCAAACATCTTCAGTTATAACATGGAAACAACACAATACACTCACTTTTTCAGTTAATTCCTCGTACACTGTTGACACTGTAGAGACGCTTCGACCTGCTGCTCTCTGGTCGATAACCCACTGTTCAATGTTGTCCTCTAATTGTGGCCATCTCGCATTGTTCCCTCGGAAACTCTGTGTTGTCTTCTTTTCTTGGCATCTTCTTGCTTCCTCCACTTCCGTACCTTTGATTCATTAATGTTGAATTCTCTCGCAGCTGCTCTATTCCCATGTTCTAACTGCGTGCCTTAAGTTTGAAGTCTGCGTCATAAGCGTGTCTCTGGATAGGTGCCATTTTGGGGTACGTATCACTCCGCGGTGCACCTGGCTACGGTAGCCGTAATGTTGTTTACATTTTTACAGAACGCCGTGAGTGCCGTGTTATGCACAAAATCGATTCGAGATCAGTAAGCACAACCAGAATTAATCCATATATATGGCGCGCTGGATTATAGGACGCACTGTGTGTTTTTTTTTGAAAATTAAAGACTTTTAAGTGCGCCCTATAGCACGGAAAATACGGTACTATTAGTTCTTCACAGACTTTTGCCTGTTTTGAGTTTACTTGAAAGCATAAATCTGAGATATTCAATGGGTCAAGAGTACCACAGCGGGTAAAATAAATTAATACATCAGACTTTACTATGATGTTCTTAAAATTTTTTAGAATCATTGATATCAAATTTTAACACCAGAAAATGAGTCAACCTTTGACTTGTTTTGATCTTGATTTTTCTCACCAATTATTTAGTAAGAAGTTTACTGAAATACTATTTAAGCTATCCTAAGCCTCTCTGTAAATTCTGTTGCTTAAATCTTCCTTCATCGATTTAGGTGCAATTTCGTAGAATGCCTTATTGAAATATGAAAACACTGCATGATGAAACCCTACAACAGAAGATGTTTTAAATTGATATCTCTGAATTCAAGAAGCACACCACTATCAACAGTCTACCCCTAACGTCTGCATCGATTGTCATGAGACCATTCGAAATATCTCCACATATCACAACAATTTGCAGAAACTTTCCTCCACAAACGGTCCTCTATACGCTGAACCGACGGTATTTTATATTCATACTCCATCATTATTCCCTGCACTCTGACACCAATTTATAGAGATCACAAGTGAACATAATTTGTTGGGGGAATAGCGAGGTACAGCAGCGGCGCCGGTGCAGCTTGGCCCGATTGCATTAAGGAGGCACAAACGCACAGAATCACCCCCTAAGGACCTCCACTTCAGCATGCATGCATATACTACCACATTTATTTACAGTCTGAAATCCACAAAAAGAAGAACGCGACAATAATATATTTCCTGTATACTTGAAATCCCACATTCCCACCCACTTTAGTTTCCCTCGTAGGCACAATGCACCATGTCTTCTGTCAAAATGCAGCATTTGATTGTATTTCATGAAGTGTTTCAGTTGTAATTGGATGGCATTGGTTTGAAGCCCATTATATTACTACTATATTATATTTGTCTCTATAGTGGTTCTTTGTGGTGCTACATTTAAAGGTGCAATAAGTAGCGTTTTCTGGTGGAGAGTTTGTCACAATACATTATTTGATCGTAGTTCATGAAGTGTTTCGATTGTAATTTGACAGTATTGAGTGTCAAATGCATTATCGTTTTGTATACAGTTTTTCTGTCAAGAATACCATTTATTTAAAGATGCAATAAATATATTTTTGGGTGGAAAGTCGTGTTGACAATACTGAAAGCAAATCGTCTCCTTGATTAAGCTGTCTTCACTCACTTGAAGAATGGAGGGGACTGGCCGATAGAATATACAACACCAACCGCTACACACTGAAAGAAAAAAGTTGGATGATTTGGGTACAAAAAAAATATGGACGGGAGTTTGCGCACAATAAAATATATTAAATGCTCATTGCACAACTTTTTCATGATGGTGAACTGTAATTAAATTATGGTAAATGCCCACATTTCTTGTATGTTACTTAATCATAAACATTTAATGAATAATAATCATTAAATTCATAATTATAATTATTATTAATGATTAAAGTCTGGTAAAGGAAATCCCTAATGAGGGAGCGTCACCCGAAATGATAACAACATTGTGTTGTCTCAACGTGATTAAAACATGCATTTTTTGTGGCACAAACAAATGGTGTTTATCAGATTTAAACATGTTTGACAGAGAAGCCTAAGTCATATTGTGGTTGGAAAATGTGTTTGCATATTATGAAACCTTTCTCAGCCCATTTTCTCATACTGGCTCATGACGCTATTGATTAAGAGGTACTAAAATAATTGATCACGATGTTAACCTTCCGTGACTTTTATTCCACAATCAAAGCTCTTACCCCCCCCGCACAGATGGAATTGGTCGTGACAGTGTTGGCCCATCAGGGTTTCCTCTGTAAGGTGCTCTTTGTTTCTTCATTCACTCGGCCTCCTGGTCTTTCTCAGTCGTACCAACGCGCCCACCGCCTGTCCACCCTGAGCCACCGCTTGCTCCAGACTCCATAAGGCTGTCGACCCTGCTCCTGCCTATCATTCAGAACAGAGTATAAATCGAAATGTTGTGCAGTGTTTCCGCGGCGATGACAGATTTACGAGAGGGCAACCTCAAAGTGAACCTGGCCTGTGCTCCGCGTCCAGCCTGGAAGCCCTGAGCAGGCTGACGTACAGTCCATAAAAGGGGAAAGCATGGGGGAAGTGCGGCGATAGAAATTCCAGAAGATGATATTTGTGTCAAGGTGTAGAATAAATTAGGAGTTTCAAATTATTTGTGGCTCCCTGATGGAGTGTATTTTTACTTTTACTTTGACCACGCTTATTGGAATGAATGGCTATAAATAAATAGATAAATAAGTGTAAAAACTAAAACACATTAACCGATAACACTTAAAGACACTTTTAATAACCGTAACAAAGCAAGAATGAAGACTTAATTAAGAATGATTTAGCCTTAGTGACTAATAACTACTAGTTACGAGTAAGGGTATTAATTAAGCAGTTACTAAGCCGGAATCATCTTAATAAAGTATTTGTTATTAAGAGTTTTCTTTATTATGGTGAAACTATTATAAAGTGGTACCTATTATATACATCTAATACAATTAAACTTATAAAAAAAGATAAATATAATTATCCTTGTAAATACCAATGTACCATCTGTGAAAGGAGGAAGTACATATTTAAATCTTTCTAACTAGTTCTTAGCTCTGACAAACACTTTGGCATGTTGCATATATTTATATGCATAAAATGGGCACATGCATAACTTAAAAACTTTTTTTAGACTACAAAGTGAAACTGGTGTGGACTGCCAACTTTCAGTAAATCTGTGCTTAGCATTCAGCCTTTTATTCTGGTATTCTTTGTTATTGATAAAATGTTTTATGATTAAATGCAGACAATGCATGATGGACTGAATTTGTCACATTGTGCTCCTTTTACAATCTGCTATAGGGAAAACGACAAACGGCAAACCTTCTGACGGAGCAATCGCATCCATAAGCAAAATCCAGACTCATTTATCAGTTTTTGTTTACTATTTAAACATTTTAGAATTTAGACTTTGTTTGGAACTTGGATTCTGGTGAGATAAACACTGAGGCAAAAATCAGATGTTACTTCCAAGCAGTTGCATTGTATTTTGCACTACATTGTACGTGCTTTATACCATTGTACTTTGCACTTTATACTTATTGCATTACGCCATTGTATTTAGCACTTCACCTCATTGTATTTAGCGCTTGACAATTGTACTTATGCTGCTGCTCGGGTCCTGACTAGAACCAGGAAGTACGATCACGTTAGTCCTGTTCTCAGGTCTCTGCACTGGCTTCAGGCTCAGAGAATAGACTTTAAAGCAGCTCTGCTTGTGTACAAGTCTTTCCATGGCCTAGCACCAAAGTACATCTGATATATTAGTGCCGTATGACATGCAAATAAACTTGCCTTGCCTTACTGTATACCATTGTACTTTGCACTTTCCACCATTGTACTTTGCACTTTACCATTATACTTAGTGCTTAAATAATGATTGCCCACTTTTTTTCCACAGTCTGAGCAATGGTATTTTAATGACACTTCACAAAAAAACTTGATTTGTATCTCCAAAACATCTGCTGATCGCAAAAAGTCACCACAACAGTCTTTCATAGATCATCATTTGTTTAAACCAATGGATTCAATTATGCCTTCACTCTTCTATCCAAACACTGAACACCCTTTTCGCACACCCATCCATTGTACTTTAATTGGACTCACAAATCCTACAGTTTTGCATGTACTTTGAATTGTTTTCTTTGTCCACTCTAAGGTGTTGGAACATGGGGGAATATCCCATTCATTGTGCGGAGATGAGGTAATCTCGACATGATGGGGATTATAGGGAGTGTTAGCGACAGAATGAGGAAACAATAACAAACCTTCCAGAGAGTGGTGCGAAAATAATTAGCCTAATCCCCCTAGCTTTTCTGACAGTGCCTCGCTTGAGAGTCGACAAGCAGGGCCGCGCAATTCACCCGTAGCTTCCCAGAAGTGTTGGCTGTGTGTTCCTAGAACCAAGCACGCACCTAATTTGGGAGAACCACTCCAACACCTGAACCTCTGTGATGATGAATTAGAGTTGGAAGATTAGGCTCTTCATTATAAGATGATGAAGTCCTAGTTTGTAAAATTGGACTCTTAATTTATTTTCTTGGATGTTGTATGTAGTCTACTGTTCTTAGAGCTTGGATGCATGTGGTAGTTCATAAGCATTTACATCTATTTTGGCGGCCAATGTTATGCACTGTTGTCATTTTCACTCAAAAAATGACCCTCAACATTGCGGCTGAATAGCAGGGAGTGGCAGAAGCATGAGCAGCACATCTGAAAAAAACAGTTTCTTAGCTTGCTTTGTGCCTTCTTTAAATTCCGTGAAGCTTTTGTCTCACTCACAATTTACTTTCCATTTCCATTGTGCCGTATAAAGTGGTTTCTCGTTGTTGTTTTTGGGGTCTCGCTACGTACATACAAGGATGGCGGCCCCGTCATCCCTAATGGGATAAATCAAATGGCCCGCCATTCGTTTTGACATGGGGGGGGGAAATAAACCATCCCTAAAACTCAACTTCATCCCATACTTTAGGTAGCGCCATCATTAAAATTCTACTTCAAATACTTCAGTCTTCAGCTTCAAAACGCTGTGTGTTTTATTACAATCAGACTCATATTCACGGAGAAATTATTTTAATGAGGAAGTGAATCTCGACACCGCAGAATACAAAAACACACGGAATGTAGGCTTATGCTGTCATTTGGCCGACACGCCCCCTCCCGCGGACCTGATTTTCCACGTTGGCGTCGCGGACGGTTCCGCTCGGAATGAATGGGATTTCATATTAGCAGCTCAGATTTCTACTGTTGAAACCGCTTGAAACCCGCGCAGACTATAAATACTGCCAACGTCTTCTCCGCTGCCCTCCGCACGTCTCATTTCCCGCATTTACATGCAGGAAGTATAATCCAAACTGGAGAGCGCACATGTGATACGGCGATCTGCCGCATTGAAATGAAACTTTCTTGGCCAGACCTGACTCACGGGTCAAAAGACAACATGTGTAACACTGCACAGATACACAGAGTCTACAGTTGTTATTTTGTCCGCTTTCTCAGTGAGTTTCAGAAGGAGCATTGTGAACAGGTAGGATTACCCTCAGAGCGTAAAGTTCACACTGTTTCTGTCCTTCAAAGAGCAGTTTGTTATTGACGCGACCCAAAGGAAAGATGACTTTTTCTACGTCTCATCCCCCCTCCTCCCAGCGTTACCATGGAGCTTGTCTTATAATAACTAATATTATAGTTAAAAAGAGTTTATAGTGAGGTGATTATAAGCTCAACCTTCTAATATTTGGTCTAGTTATTATTTTATTTTAAAAATAGTCAAGTTATTTAACATTTTCTATTCCCTGCTTTATATTGCACGTCTAAACATAATAAAATATTATTGGGCCTATTATATAGGCCTATATAGTGTTATTAGTATGTTTAGTGTGCATGTACCTTTGGAAATGATGACAGGACATTAAACCATCCTTGGAGGAAAATGCAACCCCATATGAGGCATATTTACCATCCCTTTAAAAGATTCTGCGGAGAGCACTGGTTTGATGGCAAAATGCTAAAATAGGAAGAAGAGATATAGCTTTAGATTAGCTTTTTCTTAGGTACCACAATGGCTTTGGAATGATTTACAAAAAGATCTTAAATTGCAGTCAAGTGTCGTTTGATGAGTTCAAGAAATGGTACAAAGTGTGGTGACTGAAATGTGTATGTTTTGTAAAAGCAATTGCATCTCTAAAGACAATGTGATAGTCTGTGATTTTCCTGTACTTTCTTGATTGCGTTGGATGATAGTTTAGCCAAGTATCTCTTGTTAAAGATCAAGTTATGGCAAAAATGTGGACGAATAGGAAAGAAAAAGGTAAAATGACCTATGATTTAAACACAGCATCATAATGGCAGAAAGGTTAGCACTTTTGTCTGTCTTACATAAAGTTCCGGGTGGGCCATTCTTGTGTGGAGCTTGCATATTTTTCCTGCTTCTAGGTAGGTTTTCATTTTGGTTCTTCACATAATGCCTCAAAGAACATCAAAACTGTCCAAAAGTATCACTAGTTTTCATTCTAAATAACTTTTTCATCTTTTATCAAACTGCTAGTTAGCAAAGCACAGCCTCCAGCAGTCTTCTGAGGCTGTCCACTTGCATGTGGTACCCAATTTGTTGCAATTACTCCTCCAGTAATTTCAGCATTCTTTCCGTTGCGCTGCTTCCACTTAGAGTACAGTACCTTTCTCGCATCTCCAAGGCTGTTTTAGCCATGCCGTCAAACAGTTTACGGTTAACTCCACACATGTTTGGCTCCATCAGTATGCACCACCACGCACGCCTCTCCTTGTTTCTGTCTTCTTGCCTTAGTGTCTGGCAATCACTGACGCTCATCAACCACAAACGGAGCACAACGCTATCATTGACTTCTGACAGTGGTCTTGTGAATTTAAAAGCAATGCAAAAAAAACAGCCTTTTTATGTTGCTTTCCCCTTGAACCTTTCGTGATCAGGATTAGATCTGCTTTCATGCATTAAACTAACAATCATACAAATATAAAATTAGACTATATCGATACATTTCCACGGTATGGCATTAAGCATATCTATATTGCATTTATTCAATTACATATATTCTAATAGCTGAAAAATATCTTGAAAATGTATTTGTACATTCACCTCGCAACAGATCTGCTTTGTAACTTGACTTGGTTGCGTCACCTATTTGTATTTCATCTCAATGGTTGTAAGCAGGTGGTGGACAGATGCTAGAACAGACACGTTGTAAAAGCATCTCTTCGTGTCAAAATGAGACCGCTGTGTACTGTCTGCATCTAATCACAGCCAGTTTTAATCTCGGAAGAACCAGGAAGCTCGATGCTAGCATGCTAGTTGTTGTTAGCTTTAAAGTGACAGCGCTGGCCTCTGATAGTTGCACTTATAAACTCATTCCGGTGAGCGCTGCCCGGTGGTCCAGTGGTTAAGTTGGCAGCACTTATGCCAAGCTCCATTTGCAGTGTCGTGAGTTTGAATCCTGGCTCTGACAGTTTACTGCATGTCCTCCATTCTCTCTCATCCCCATTTCATGCTAAGCTGTCCTGTCTAATAAAGTCTTCGAGCCAAAAGATCCTTAAAAATAAATACAAATAAATAAATACTCATTGCAGTGAATAAGAAAGTGAGGAAAAGCTTTGGACCGCTGCAAACTAGTTATGTTTTTCAAATTTTTTTATGACGAGGCACAACACCTTTTTAATAAGAATTCAAACAAGAAATAATAAAACGAAATAAGTATACATTCAAACTGTACTTCTGACAGTGGATTAAAAATACAAATGATTTTACCTATAATAATACGAATAAATGTATATAATGTAATAATAACAGTGAATATCGGGATGAAGGTTGGTAATCACTATGTTGGTACAAAACGGATAAAAAAAGTATCACACGTTCAAATTTAAATAATTGAAATCATCACAATTTGAACTTCACAACACATATAACATGCTTAAATTGAGAAAGAAGAAAAAAGCAATGAAGTCTGCTCCTGTCGCTTGTGTTGACCCCGTATTCGAGATAAGATAACCCTCCTTTAAGCAGCGTTGATTTAGCGACTGACACGGACATGTTAACTGTGCTTTGGCTAACGTAAAACAGGAGTGACATCATGACCAGAGAATTACGGCCTTGATAAAACCTGCTGTAAAAACAAGAACCTTAACTGCTGTTTTTTCATGTCAAAGAGGTATTTGTCTGTGGACGTTTAATGTTTGCCCGCGTTCACTCCTTTTGACTCGCGGGTTCTGACTTCCTGTTTTGATGCCGTTAATCCCTGGTCTATTATCGCGGCTGCAGCTGTACGCCCGCCCCGCTGCATTTGTCATTGTAAATGTGAGAAAAGCCGCACATTTACACTATAAAATCAAGTATTAGCATTTAAAAGCAGGTGGCGCTGAACACGTATTTAATTTAGCAGATGTTTCTTTCTTCTATTGAAATGACAAAGTAGTGTTATTTATTAAATTGTGTACTATTACTGTAAGAATCCACTAATAGACTAACTGACATGCTATGTTATATTTGAGAGTGTCTGCTGATTACAGCTGTAACACATGGGTAACTTGTCTGCATTGGCATCCAAAGTTTGAATCGAATGACTGACTTAAAGATGCTGTACCTGATTTTTGAAAAGCAGAACTAGTTCATTTTAAACAGTTGGCAGCCGTCCAAAGTTATTGCTCACTTGCCTACTGCATTCTGAGCATCCAATTTATTCACCACAATGAGTTTATAAACCGTTTTCGCAGTCCCGAGCGGAGATTACCGTCACGTTAAAGTTAACAAACATTGCATGCTAACAGTGGACGTCCTGCTTTGCGTCTACAAATAGATGCAGACAGCACACAGTGGAAGGAAAATTACACATGATTTAATTAAAAATAAATGATGATGATGATGATGATGATGATGATGATGATGATGATGATGATGATGATGATGATGATGATGATAAAAAATATATATATATAACCTGAAAAGTACAGCGTGTAAAAGTATTCAGCCTCTTTTCTCTGAGAGCAAACATTGCTGTGAGAAGTTGTCTGAAGATTTCTCAAAGATTGAATGTTGACATAATGATTAAATAGAGTCCTCTTGTGTGTAATGTAATCTCAGTATGAATGCAGCTGTTCTGTGAAGGCCACAGAAGTGTGTTAAGAGAATGTTGAGGAGCAAACAGCACCGTGAAGCCCAAGGAACACACCAGATAGGTCAGGAATGAAGTTATGGAGAAGTTAAAAGCAGGGTTATTATTATATTATTATAAATATATTTTATAGTTATATTATTTCCCAAGCGTTGAACATATCACAAAGTACTGTGCAATCTGTCATCTGGAAATGGAAAGAGTATGGCACAACCTATGTGCCTACCCTATGAACCCTATGAAGCCATGGCCATCCACCAAAACTTACAGGCCAAACAAGGAGAGCACTGATCAGAGATCCAGCCAAGAGACCCATGGGAACTCTGGAGGAGCTGCAGAGATCTCCAGCTCTGGTGGACAGGTAATCTGTTCAGAGGATAAATATTAGTTTTGCACTAAACAAATCTGGCCTTTATGGAAGAGGCCATTTTTGAGAAACAGCCAGAAGAAGTCTTCTTGTGGCCATGTGGAGGACACAGCAAACATGTGGAAGAAGGTGCTGTGGTCTGATCAGACCAAAATGGAACTTTTTGCCCTAAGCAAAACACTCTGTGTGGTGTAAAGCTAACACGGCCCATGACTCTGAACACACCATCCCCACTGTTAAACATGGAGGTGCAGTGTCAAGCTGTGGGGCTGCTTTTCTTCTGCAGGGACTACTGCTACAATAGAATGGTTTATAACAACACATATTCATGCGTTAGAATGACCCGACTCATCTCCAACTGAAACAACAGAACGGCGTAAGAGGGAGGCTTTGTAGAGAGTTTTCCTGTTGTGTCTCCAGACTTCACCTGCTCCCCCTGAGCGCTGGCTTTGATGCTGGAAACCGAGGAGGGACACTTTTGTCCTGAGGGCTGTTGCTCACGGGACACGGGATCTACTGACTCTACCTGACCTCCTTTTGAGCTGCACTGAGAACTATGATTTAGACACGAAGGTGTTTGGGAAGTGCTGTGAGAATGTTTCCACTGCTGAACTTGCATCCTTTGGGATCAATAAAGTATCTGTCTGTCAGTTTGCATTAAATATTGTTGACCAATAGAATGTTCTGATGTCATCTGAAACCCAGCAATTGGTCAGAAGGCAGAATCATCTTTAAAATTCCATCATTGACTATCAAATATTGTGTAAATTGTGCATGAGACTATTACGACCATGGTCCACTGGTTCTCAAACTCTATTAAGGATACTACAATTATAGAGGCTTTTTCTGGTGCTCCTCTATATTTTAATTTTATGGTATCATGATGTTATCATTTTATGTTATCATGTAGGCTTAGGGGTTACGGCCCGCCATCTACTGGTCACAATGGAGATGTTGCTTTGCACGGAATGTTCCACAATATAGTATTAAACATATCTATAGTATTTAATTAATTACAGGTGTTTTTTTTTTATTGCTCAAAAAGATCTTGGAAACCTGTGAAGCACTTTAAAGGACAAATATAATGCATTATTTGTATTGTTATTAGCCTTTAAACATGCACTTGAGTATCTTTAGTTTGGTATCTTCTGTTTGGGAGCTAAAACAAAAATAGTATAACAACAAAAGAAACATTTGGATCTCTGCTGTTACCCACGGGACTAGATCAGGTCAGACACTATCCTCTGAGTCTATCTGAGCCCAGACTCCTCGTACAGAGAGCTCACAGATTGGTCTTGTCTTATCTAACAAATCTGACCTGTAGCTGATGTCTCGGTTGCGATGAATGTCCTACAGTGGAACATTATATATACATAGAGCAATAACATCTCAGGAGGCAGACACTCCATTCGAAAAGTGACATTAGGCATGTTTCCACTGGTTCATTGCGGAGAGGATATGTACAGTTCAAAATTGTCTCCACTGTAAACTGTAACAGCCTGTTTAAAGTGATCTGAAGCATACACCGCAATGTACTCTTGCTTTGTTAGGCTTTAGGAGGAGGAGCTAGAGTACCACAGCGGGATTGGATAAGAGAGAACGCAAACCCAGCCAAAAACAACACCGCAAAAGCAGTATTGTAGTTTTTCTTTTCAGTAAACGCTGACTTGATTCTCTGGTACGCCTCCATATTTCCAATGGTGGTAACTTATATGATTAGGCATCATGCTTAGCAAAGCTAGCACAAGTTAACGATGCTTGTTTCCTGTTTATCAAAGCACGGCACTCGTGTCAAGACAGAAAGTAGTATATTTCCAGTGTACAATGCATCTAACATTATCCAAACCCAGTTCATTACATAAAGAGACGTAAAAACCTTGCGGCGTGAAACAAATGTATACCGTACTTTTTGGACTTCAAGCCGCTACTTTTTTCCCACGCTTTGAACCATGCAATGGTGCGGTTAATTTATAGATTTTGCTAACGGCCACCAGGGGGCACTCTAGAAGGAAGCGCAAACGTTTGACACACTGTAGAAAAAGATGTCAGTGGGCAGTGCTGTGTGTTTTATTACAATCTAACTCTTATTCACTGAGAAATTAGTCTTATTAGATGCGGGGCAGTGGACCGCTGCGCTACGAGACCCCGGGTTCAACTGACATGTATTACAACATGGGCACCAGCGGCTTATTGACCGGTGCGGCCCATATATGTATAAGTTCTTGTTTCTTTGTACATCTTGTTGGAGCGGCTTTTATTCAGGAGCGCTGTATAGCCCGAAAAGTACGGTAGTTGCCAGGTCTGCGGTATTCCTGCACAATTAAGCTATTTTGAGCAATAAGTTCCTGGCTTTGCGTGTTGCGGTTTTCGTAGACCCATTTTAAAATGTGTGCGGCCGCAAACTAATAACACATTGCATCACTAATTTGCTAAATTCTCATGACAATAACGTGTAAAATTCTGGCCACTGTAGATTCCGTTCCTCGTTGTAGAACGAGGCATGCGCCTGGAGTGAGCACAGTTGCGCGCAGATATACACCGACACTTGGATGTGTAGATCAATCATTCTCAAACAAACTCCGCTTTCGTTTGTGTTTCCAAATATGACACCGCTGCGTCTCTTTCCCTCCTCTCACCTCGCATTGTTTTCATCTGTTCATGTCTGAATAGAAGTGTGACATTGTAAGCTATTCCCAACAAAAACCGTCTAACTTCACTGTGCATCCTGTGGAGGACAGATTCCCAGCACTACACATTTTGTTATGTTAGTCTTATTCCAAAATGAATTATATTCATTATTTGCCTCAAAATTCTGCAAACAATACCTCATATTGACAACGCGAAAGAAGGTTATTTGAATTCTTTGCAAATGTATTAGAAATGAAAAACAAAAATAATTTAGATCTAATTATTATTATTTTTGTCACATTTGCATCTTTTTTGGTATATCTTGGACATAAAGTTCATTAAAACAAAAATAATAATTAGCAAGATACCACTAGTAAACCCATTTATTTGCCTGATACTCAAGTTAAGGGGCACAAGGAGTGTGAGACAAAGCCCAGGGGGTCCCCGAGACCAAAAAGGTTGGGAACCACTGGTCTATGGGATCTATAGAATAACTGTTGAACAATGGCCAAATTAGGCATTGTGGACAAACAGGCATTTTAAATATAATATTTAGATTGTAACGAGAAGAAAAGATAATTGGAGAAGATATAAAAATAGACATTTAAATTCCTTTATAACAAGCTGCAACAAAAAAAAGATAGATTTCAAATTTTTTTTAGCGCACATTGGGCTGATTTTATTTTGTGGACCTTGCAACACTGAACAAATGAAACTTGTTTACTCCAGCTACAGCCACAAACGTGCAAATACCAAATGAATAATTCAGGTTAAATTTTGATTTTTAAAAAATTGTTGGGCCGCTCGGCCGTGGAGTGGAAGGTGCGCATCTGTGCCTAGAAATCCTTTAAAATAAATAAATAAAATACTTCCATTATGTTTGTGTGATGAGCCATGACCTTAGCATGGAAACTGCCATGCATTACCCTAACCAAGCCGAAGACCTCCAAGATGAACCTGTCTAAGGGACCACATCCAGGTGAAACATTAAGTCCAACCTAGATTTCCCTCAAGTCAACGTTCACATATTTTCAGCATTGAATTCAGACATGACCTCCTCCTGTTTACTCCAGCTGTCTGTTTGCAGCCTTGACCTAATCCACAGGTGAAAGGTCACGTAATCCCCTGCTGACCAATCAGAACAGAGCCCCACTGAGTCACCACTATTCTTTTATATTCATGTGCATCCCTTGAGAAAAAACCACTCAAGTCGACCTCAATAAATAATTTGTTTACAGTCGAGTGTATTTTACCTGCTGTTTATTGACTCTTCTTGGGGATAAAGGCTAGCCCCCTGCAGACAAAAGCAATTTAAAAGGACGATTAATTTATTACGCACACTGCTAAAATTGAACCCCCTCTCATTTAGAATCTAATCAAGTTACAGGACAGGGCAACGATGGGGGCGTGGAGAATGGGACTCTGGTGCAGAAAATAAAGTCGACAACAACGGTGAGAAGCAATTGCTGTCCACATGAACCTGCAGAAGAAGTAAGGGAGTATGTGGTGCCATACAACTTAAATAAGTGAAGGATAATGCATTTTAACATGTATGCATACCCATGTTTAAAATCCAGTTTACATTTGAGTCTAAATCAGTCAAATGTTTTTATTTAGAAATGTTTTGATGTTCCCCCCAGAAGCTACCACAGGCGCCAACATTAATTGTGACCGTCCTTCTGCTTGTGTGATTTGGCATAAGGCCGCCAATTTAAAATAAGTCCTATATAGACTAAAAAGCTGTTTTCAAGTCGCCCAGAGAAACGGTGCAGTGTTGAGTTGTTAGTGCACATGAACATTGAACTACTAGAATTCTCCATTTGAATGATTGGAATTCCTGCTTAACGAGAAATGCCAAAATAACAAAAGTTCAGATATTGCATTGAAATATCATAGAAATATTGTTTGTATACTTTTGTATACACACAACATTATGAAAAGGTTGCATTTTGTCAACTTTATTTTTTTATTCTTTTTTTTCTTCAGTTGTTGTGGAGCTTGGATCTTCTTGTTCCTGCCTGATGACATTTGCTTAAAGTACAGTCTTGATTAATTAATACCTTTCTTAATAGTATCTTGTGCACTGGGATGGCAGATGAATAGTATATGTGCGAAATATATGATTTCTTACTGAATTTGTCATAACCATAAAAAAAACCAAAGAACTGTAGAGAAACAAAACTCAAAGCCAACTTCCCTTGGTATTTCTCTAAACACAGTCTTCATACCTCCGCTCTTAACTAGCCTTTTCCTATAACATGGCGGATTGAGACGGAACAAGTGTCTGAGACTTTTCCAAACCGCAGTGGCTTCAGTCCTGCGTGCATTGGCTGTAAAAGGGACATTTAAACAAACACGAGCCCCGCGGGATTCACAGCTCGTAAACGTAAATGCACGACACAGCGGTGCTCAGACATCTTTAGCCCGGTTCGCTGACAGCCGCCCTGCAGGAAATTGGGTCTTGTTTGTGGCGGTCCAGGCTAATAAAAGTGCTGACAGAAGCATTTGGAACATTCAGAGGTCTGGTTTAACTAGAGCCACTGTCACTGAGGTCTTTTGTCCTGCCTACGGCGTAACGCTGGATATTCTCTGGCAGAATTTCAAATGTTTGGGTTGTCTTCGGGTACATTTCTGAAAGGAGATTCTTGCGAAAAAAACAATTAAATTTTTTTGGTCCTGTTTTAACCAAAAATGTACCAATTCAAATCCTGGAATCCGCAATGGCATGGTGTTGGTGCATGAAATAAGTTTAATGGCATACTGCGAAACATTCCAGGCAAAGCAGTATAATCCCTGTACGAGCCGGTGACCAACCTTCCACTAGAAAAGTTACATAGGGGTTTTCCGCACTGTATGTACCTTTTTTCAGTTCCAGGTTCTTTTTTTTTAGTTCCAGTCCCCATTTCATATTTGTTGGCACAGTGTAGGAACTAGGGAACTGGGGCTACACTTTGGGGACTATATTTAGTTCCTGCTCTGAAGCATATATAGATGTCCCCGGCATAGACGTAAATCACGGGGGGTCGGGGGGATCTGGAGCCCCACTTGCAGTCTGGTGTCCCCCCCTCCCCTCACAGTATCCCCCCCCCTCCCTGGCATAACCTTATATAGATGTGTTATATATAGTTAACTATTGTTAAAAACTATCAGACAGTATATGATTACTATTCACACACACCACTCACTCTTATTAAATAAGTCTGAAAGTCTAAAGCGAACCAATCTACCCCTTCAGTTGTGACACATTGGTTTAGTCCAGGGGTCGGCAACCTTTTATGTCCAAAGAGCCATTTGGGAAAAACAAATCTGTTTGGAGCCGCAAAAGATTAAAAGCCTTATATAAGCCTGAAAGAAACACAGGCTGTAAGTGTATATTAGCTATATTAGCCTGCTATCAAAATAACTAGGCTACCTGATTAAATGTGTATTTTCCCTGCAGCGCGCTCAGGAGAGATGACGCACCACGTAACAAAGAAAAAAACAAAAACGCCGTCCTCTTCAAACCTCAATAACAATACAATCCTCTTCTCTTTCCCCCCATATTTGGGCAGTGGGTTAGTGTTAGGGACAGTAGGGACAGTGGACTTGAACACAGCCTGCAATTATACATCCGATTACATCTTCAGAGTTTACATACCTGCATAACAGCGCTCCTGTTCGACGTGTGACGTGTTCGATATCGATCACGCCACAGACTCATCACAGGCACTTGAGGATGCTGGAGCTGACTTAATGTCCTTGATTTGCCGATTGATGATGTTGCCTGCCATTTTCATGGCCCTTTCCTTCACTGTCTTCATGTACTGGCGATCGGTGAATGGTTTCCCACGCTTTATTTAGTCTCCCTTGCAACAAATCGAGCAGCAGTGGTGGAGTTTGCGCACCTCTAATTTCTCCAGAAGTGCTGATATCGTATAATCCTTGAATCCTCGTTCCCATCAGCTACTTTCATTCCGGTTTGTTTACAAACAGTCACCTGCCCGGCACTGCGCCGCCCGTGTGCGGCGCGCTGAAATGCATGTCGCAGGTCTAGGACGCAAATCTTTGTTGACAGAAATGTTGTATTATAAACATGTTTACATCATTGGTAAACGTTAAAAATGTTTGCGCCATGTTTGTCTTCCTGCAGAGACCGTATTAAAGCAACAAATATATCCCCCCATTTATTTAGCTCCGGAGCCGCGGGTTGCCGACCCCTGGTTTAGTCCTTTGAGTGGTGACGTGCACTGCCACCTCACGTGCTACTCCGGCGTTACATTTGCTTAAGGAAATGTTTCTCTTGAACCGGCACCTGCATTTAGCTAAACCCAGCAGAGCAAGTATCATTCAGGACTTCAGTTTTACTCACACACTTCCAAATTTTCACTGTATAATAAACAAGTTTGTATCGTGATTATAGTAATGTTGAAACATGACGAAAAGACGCGCGGTTAAGGTCCTATTTCATATCGCCAAAACGCCTTGTAAGTTTCACAGTGAAGCAAATGTATTGTCAAAAACCTTGAAGAGTTATTATAGCTTAATGTCATAGCGACGGCATCTTGAAAAGGGAGGAGGAGACTGGAGTCACAAGCCGAAAACCTAAACTCTACGTATCAGGTAAGTTCGTTTGGTTTAGTGATTTAGATGTCCGGCCAGAGGAAAACGCTGAGTACACGCCCGCCGAGTACACGCCCGCCGAGTACACGCCCGCCGAGTACACGCCCGCCGAGTACACGCCCGCCGAGTACACGCCCGCCGAGTACTAAAGAACTGAACCCGGAAGTTGTTTCAATATTTTAGTAATTAAAGCCTGTTAGAAACGCCTCCTGCGTGACCCAAATATGGATTCTTGTAGCTTTCGCGATTTTAAATCTGCTGTGCTCCTTGTGTGGACTGACTATGTAACTATTAAACATTAGCGCTATTGATGACTGGAACAGCAATATACAGCCTACGTGATTTATACGGTGTCTATGTCCTATAATTTTCCACGCTCTTTTCCAATTGGAGGCATTGTTTGAACACATTAAGTGATAAAAAGACAAGTGTAGAACCTCAGTTTTACGCTGTGAGGACTGGTGAAGCTAACACACTACATCCTCCTGTGTAGCCAGCTGTTGGTGGATTTTTTTCTTTTCTCAACTGCGTCAGCATTTTACAAAATAATAAGTTACAAGTTTTGCCTTGAATCTTACTTACAAGGTCTTGCTCAGGATGTTTCTGGTAACCTAAACTCCCACAGTGGTCTCATAGTGTTTCTCATTAAAGTAATGCTCTTTGAACAGTGTTGTTGATCATTTAAGTAATTTTCCTTTAGAAAAAATGCATTTTGTGTCTGTCTGTAGTTATTGATAATACAATGTCTTTGTTTATTTTGTTTCAACATGATTACACTTTAAAAAAAAAAGAAAAAAAAAGTATTTGTAATTACATTGATTTCTGAATAAATGTTGACTCTTTAAAGGGCAAATACTTACATTAGTATTCTAATAATAATCATATTAACAATGTTGTTGTATTTATACAACCCCATTTAAAGCATTAAAGGCTTTATAAATTTCATACATTTTAGGACACAGAGTTTGGTCCTGGCTGCGGTCATACCTAGTGCTACAGCCACGGAGATACAAATTGTTGAAACGTTATCGTTTTGCTCCAAAATACAACAAAATATTGATATTTGGCGACACAGCAGCCATGGACGGAAAATTGGTGAAGATTTTAATTAAATCCCAAGGGATGGAGGTGTTTAGTGTCAAACAAATTACCTGGAGATTGAGTTTCAGATGTGTGGGATAAGACGCCTCCGGCCACTGTGTGGGGTCCTTTTGCCAAAAGGATTCTGGTAAGCTAAACTGACATCATCTTCTAACGATTACGTTCGAGTATCAGGATTGAACTAAAACATGCAGAAAGCCACCAGACTGATCAAAAAAGATTGAGAGAAAACCATTTTCTTGGTAAAAAAAAAAAGCCCCTCTGGTACGATGGCTCACATTGGGCAAACACTCACATATCTCCAATAAAGTCCTGTCATTGAAACAAAGGGAAAAAAAATGGGGAATGTCAAACATCTCAGTGGTCCGGCAGCGTATCTTATGCTGATGCTAGATAAAGCAGAGCAGAATCCACTTACTTCTGTCTCAGGTGAGACTTCACTTGATCAAATGCTTTGCGTTCTTGACCACTCTTGTGAAGTAGTAATTGAAGAAAGAGACTTGGAGCTCATTTGTTCTGGTCCGGTCCGTGGCGGAATGTCTAGATGCCGCCATGACACATTGTTTCACATGTATCACTGAAGTCATGGAACTTCAGTATAATAGGTCTTGGACCCTGGTTCGGGGCCGGCTTGGGAGCCAGGGAGTGATGTGCACGAGACAACCACAGATTACATCTGCGATTACGATTCTCCAGGTCATCCATTTGTTCAGTCAGGACGCGTGCCTGGTCTGTCAAATCTGCCAATTGGGTTGAAGGGTAGGGCCGTGTCTTTCAATCAGAGAGTTAATTTTCGGCTGCTGCGGCTCAGCCATCAGTTTGTCATTCTTTGATTTAAAAAAAAAAAAAACATGCATTTCCGCGTCCATCTCTCTACTGCCTTTGTAATGTTATCAGTTACCTCCCGCAGAGCAGCCATAATCACTGGGTCTATCCTGCTCCAGGTCTCATCCAGAGCGGCGCCCGCCTGGCCCAGGCCAGCAGGTGGATTTGGGGGCCGGCGCTTCAGCAGGGCAAGTTAACTTAGTTGTAGTATGGCTAGCACAGTTCTCGGTGGGATTGCATTTGATTTTGTAGCAGTTTCTTAGACATGTTCCCGAAGTAAGGGTCCAAGCCCATTATATATCTGCTCCTACGCAGAAATATCACATTTTCCCAGGTGAACTCATCGGATAAATTCATTGGCCTGACAGACCCGACTTCCACCATCCGGGAACCCCCTAACTGGCATTTCTATCCACCTGTTATTTTTGAACCAGTCAACACTCTATCTCTGATATCTGAATCTAAATTACAATTACAGTTTGTGTCTTACTCAGCACTGCACAGAAACAGGCAGTTGTTGAAGGATGGGTGAAATGCAGAGAAGAAATGTCCATATGTGAAAATTATTGTAGGATAAACTAAAAACTTACATCATTAACCAGAAAGGCACTCAAAGTCATCCATAAAACATTTGTTCGCAATAGTTTCAAGGTTGTTGGGCTGTCTGATCGGTATGCAGTCACATTTAGGGTGAATTGCATTGTCTTGTTTTATCTTAATGACCATCTCTGCTGTCATTAAAGATGGCATTAGTCTGAGCAGATGGTGCATGTGACTCAAGGCACTTTTCTTCAAAATACTGCTATTACATTTTAATAGTAGCCTCTCAGACTTAATTCTTGTTTTGGAAAAATGTAATACTCTCCTTTGTTTGGGAGGAACTTGTGTTATTATTTAGCAGTAGGGGCATGCAGTTTTTTCCCAAAAATCTTTGACAATCTCAAAAGATATCCTAAACTCTTGGTTATTCTCCCAAATTATATCTGGAAGTTGCTTGAAGACAACTGTTGTTCTTGGTTGTGTATGCTTTTTTAATATTCATTCCGTATGTCCATTTGCACGATTCACCTGAAGTCCGTTTGCACTAAAATGATATCCTAATTTTTTTTTTCCCCAAGTGGGAGGAGTGGGAGAGAAACATTTCTGTGCTTGAGCAGACAGCGGCATTAAATTGGAAAATGGTGAACAATTTCACCAAAAAAGCAGATAGTCCCAGGGATGAGCTCATGATGTCACCATATCACCCAGCCCTCTTTGCTTTATAAGTGGCATGGACAAGTGACTGGCTGGGCAAACCCTGCGAGAGTAAAGGAGCTTTTAAAGGTGCAGGGCCCTCGGGATCAAACTCCACCAGCACACAAATCATAATCTCACATGGCCACATCATGGGGTTGTGACAGAGGTGTAGGTGAACATAAAACGTCATGTAGTTTGTTATTTTAAACAAATTTTAATGTATTCTCTGAAACTGGAATTAAGATGTGCTCTGCACTCCACACTGAAAGGCTCCGTCCAGCCTGGGAGTCATCATTTATTTGTTGCACATGTCTCAAAGGCCAAAGACATTTTATGTTACATCTGATTCACATAGTTTAGTTCTTCGCTCCACAGAAATCTGCGCTCTCTTTCAGTCCTGTGGAATATTTATCTTTTTTAATACTCGTAACGACCATGTTTGTTTCGACATGTAGATGCGTTTCTCTGATTGGTTAATCCGCCAGTCAATCGCACCCATCGTAACTCGGTGAGATCCGCGTATATGGTTTCAGACCATGTGTCTTTATTTTCTCAAATATTGACCTGTAACCAGTCGTGAGGTTGTGCCCTCATTTTTGTTCATAAAGGCCTTACATCTTCAATTCAACATATCTGTGCTTATTTTACTTTCATGTATTATAGCTGTCAGTTATTGTTTTCATCCTAATTTCAACTTCTTCACTAAAGTCCATACCTGACCCGCACCAAAGGCATTTTGTGTACACAGAAAATAGGCATACATGCAAGTTATATAAAAATTAAATACAGAGGTTTCCAACAATATTTTACAAAGACAGAATAAAATAAAATCTTTAAAACATATATTTGTCTGACATCCAAGGTTAAAGCACAAAAACAAGACAAATTAATCCAATATTTGTTTAATTTAGTAAATGTTTCAATAAAACCCACGTCAAACCAGGTCATGGTGATCAAAAGCTTTGCACATATTAATTCACTTATGCAAGTTGTGTTAAGTGCAAATGGGAAGTGTCATTGTAAAAGGAAAAACTAAACAAAGTCTAAATGAATTATTATTATTAACATAAGTATGACTAAATGTCCAGATATATTATTCAACTCATACAAACAAAATAAACAAACTGGACCAATAGGTACACAATCACAGCTCCCAATTAAACAACTTTGACATTTTCACACAGTTTAGACCCGTTACATTCTTGGTTTGGTCCTTTTCTAGTTCTGGTTTAGCCTTGATCTCGCCCATACATGCAGGAGAAGGGCTATCAATCAGCGCAATGCGAGTCATACAATTTAAAACTGTATTTGTTATTCCATTGTTGGAGACATGTTTTGTTCTCATAGCTGATTTCTCTATGATGTATAGAGACTTTTGTACCTTATCACACACGTCCCACAGTCAGTCATCCAGCCTGCATGCTGTGAAATGCACCAGTTTGCATCGTTGTTGTTATGTTTGAAGAATAGACTAAAAACACCTGGAAGTCTGGAGAATATGCAATGTTCTCTCTGCTAACAACATGTCTCTTGTCCGTTAATATGCTTTTGTGGGACAGTGTTGTGCCTCAAATACATGCCTGATGTTGTGTATTGTTTCGTAATAGGATGAAAACTGCCTGGTAACCAAATGTAAAATTGGGGTAAGTGCCAGGTTGTGCTTTATTTCATGGCAATATTATTAATCCCAAATCCTTATGAAGACAGTAATTTACCAAGAAGGTACTTTTTTGGTTAAAATATCAAAACAGTTCTGCAGAATGTGATAATCCTACATTATTATTTATGCCTTGTTATTGTTCTTTTTGTCCGTCCTTCTCACATTCTCACATCACGGTCTTTTAAAGTAAAGCTCTACTTTTGAACAACCCTCATTTCTTAGTGCCAACGCAATGCAATTTAAGCATTTGAAACCATTATATGACTGCTGCCGTGACAGTTGTGAACACAATTTGGCCACAGAACGAGTCCTGTGACGTTTATTTATTTATTTATTTTTACCGGTAATCAATCTAGTAAAATTGAAACGGACTGACTTGTGAGCGGTCAGAGAAGACTGCCTCATAAACTGATTAAATAAAACAAGCATGAATGAAGTACAACTCCTCCAGGTATGAGTTTGGCGAGGGACCAACAATATAACATGGTAAAAGCTCAAAAAGTGTAATTTAGCATAACATGGGTCCATATAAAGTTTTCACGTACTACCTACTGTTGTTAGCAGAGAGTACCACACGGCAAAGACAAACGAGGTGCCCAAGCTAAGAAGAAACGGTTATCATATTCAACCAACAAAATGAAAATAAAATCTAAGAAAATACACGTTTCCTGGTAATAGATGTCTATGAGTAATAACCATGAAATGATCACAAATGCACTATCAGTTATGCTGATTTCCATTTTCATGCCATGAAAAGCAAATTGTATATTTTCAAAGTAGCCCCAGAACAATTGCCTGTAATCCCATCTGAACATTTGATCATGTTATACCATGCTGACAGAAGTATGTGGCAGATGTTTCCAGGACAGGGGTACAAAGGAAGAACAGGATTTAGTAAGGCTGTGTTTGCGTTTTATCGCGGTTCACAGTCGGGCGACGGTTCAGACCGCTGCCTGAAACAACAGTAAAGGAAGCAGAGCGGATAATTCCGAAGAAATGTGACTGGTAACAGCTGTAAATGCGTCACTTCAAACACAAGGATCTTCCGGTTGACTCATGCTTTGAGACTACGGTATAGAGACAGAGGTATTGCTTTGACAAATGAGTGATAGAAAAGTGCGACTTTATAACTTTTGGATACATAACTGATGGGGTAAAGAAGTGCTCTTTCACTCTCGTCTTACCCTCTCTTGAGCAGTTAAAAGGGATTTGGTCTTGGACCCTTCGAGTGGTCCATAAATTAGCTCCAATGCATTTTCACTGGGAGAGTAAGCGTTAGCCTCCAAACATCACAAACTAGGCTAGAATAAATCATCGCAGTTTTTGGCGACTGACAACCACTCGACCGCACGCGCAAAGAAGTGTTTATCGAAACCTATTGACGTATCGATCGGCTCTAACTGTATGCTGGACAAATTGCACCAAAAATGTAGCTGGCCACAACAGTCTGACATTGGAATTTGAATCGTATTTCATCGAGCACCACAAACCCAACATCAACTGATGAGCTTTCGAAGATGGAAGGTAGACACGGACAAGTATTACTCATTGGCAAGTGTAATGAACATGTAAACTATCTTTTGACTGCACTGGCTACAAATGTCAGAATTCATATTTTCATTTTGCTGCGATAAAACGTTTATATCAGTACCACGATAGTATTCTGTTATTCACTTCTTGCATTCCTTTGAGTCAGTTTAAAGACACTCCATGGGGTTTGGTCATAGCATACATTTCTAGACCCTGTGACGGTCTCTGACAATTTGTTCGACGCCTTTCCCAACTATTCACTCCAGTTGGACAAAAAATAAGGGCCTTCGCATTTCTATAGGGCTTCACAAGCATAACATGTCTCTTAAAGTTTTGTACTGAAGACAACAGAAGCATGTACAGCACGTGGTTAAAGCTGGGATAGAACCTTCAACCTTCAGGGTACGCTCTTACACATGAGCCACGGCCACATTTCTGCTCTGCCTTTCTTGATTTCTACTAGTGCCTGTGATCGAGGTTATCAGACAAAGACAAACTGAATTTGATCAGCAGTTCACCAAACCTCTGCTTCAAGACATATTAAAAGCGAAATATATTTGGAAACATATGATGCTGCATCGTTAGCTTTTGGTTTCATGTGGAATCAGCATTTCATCTTCCATATAGTCATTATCTTTACTGCTTCAATAAAACAGGGGCCATTAGTGGTAATAGACCAAGGGTTATGACTGACGTGCCCTCCGCGTTTTATAGCCATCCTTTCTGGAATCCAAATCCAACGCAAACATTCCCGAGGCCTTCTTAACCAGGTCTTTCAGAAGATCATATTTTTTCACAGTAAAATTAGAATACTGCATTTCTGGATATTAAATCATTTTTCAAGCAACTTAGATTTTCGACAGTGATCTGTGAATTTTCATCTGGTGAACGTTTAGGAAGGTTTAACAAGGATTCTGGCTCTCCGCAGTGGATTTAGTTGGATTACGTTTTGATCTGTACTCGATTAGGATACAACCAGACATGCAGTTCACATATATATATTTGATTACAGGATTTCCGTATCATCTTGGTTCCCAATTTTCTCTTGCGCGTGTGGGTGCTTGACGGTAAATATGAAGTTTAATGCTTTTCTATTGACATCAACACTTCTGATCCAATCCTAGTCAATCCTAGTCATAATCCTTGTTTTCTTTCTGGGGTTTTTACATGAGATAGTTTTTAATTTGTAAAATTTGCATAGCACGAGTCTCCAATGGTTGTTGATTTCATATTTAAACATCAGACATCTCAGTTTTGAAGACCTAGG
The DNA here is from genome assembly GCA_015082035.1 of Chaenogobius annularis. NCBI lineage: Eukaryota > Metazoa > Chordata > Actinopteri > Gobiiformes > Gobiidae > Chaenogobius > Chaenogobius annularis. Next base: position 94,845 of record BJKM01000634.1, read on the forward strand.
AAAAGAACAAAAAACCTGTTAACACTTTATAATCAATTTTATTATTATATAACAGTGCCACCAACCCGAAGATCTGAGTTCGAGGTTCAAGTTCTGTCATTGTGTCCGCCCTGCTCCGGGCCTGGCTCTGGGTCAAGGAGCTGTAGTCACTCAAACATAACGCATATTTTTTTTTGATAAATGAAATCGAAATCATACCTGAATTTCACTTTTTAATCATAAAGCAGATCCCATCAATTCACAAAAAGATGTTCGGTAATTCCAAGTTTGTTGTGCTGTGAGGTGTGGCTAAAGTGTAAAAGAGTCAACAGGAAACTACTTACGGTTCATGAATTAGCTTTGTCTGCATTTGTTTCACTTCTCAGCGCCGCTACACTGCACTTAAACGTCTATAATATATAAATAATGGTTTTGATCTTAACGCGAGTGCCATGTGTCGATATATACGGGAAATAGCTGATGCTAATGTGCACCTAATATATATATATATTTACGTATCCTGAATGTCTCTGCGTACATGAGTCGTTTAGCGGTTCACCGTTAATATGCTACCTAAACTGCAATGTCCACAAACTGCTCTTCAGCATTCGAGGATATTTTATTAGCTAAGACTGATTTCCGTGCCCACTGCAAGCCCAAAGTGTCCATTTTAGATTAGCGATTGATCTTTCATTAAAGATAAAGAGCGCGGGATGTTTACGGGCTAATCTTACAGTAGGCCGAGTGGGTTTTATTGAAGTATAATTACGCACTGAATCAGGTCTGATGCTCTGGTTTGACATTGAAAGAGGTTAACAGTGGTCTCGGTGCCAAAAGAGTGGTATTACGTTAAGTGCCGGAGCGAGCGGGAGGAAAGGCAGGGATGCACTGATGATACATTAGGGACTCATCAGACTAATTACATTTCGCATGCTGACTGGAGGTTGGAGCGCGAACATTCCCTGATGACCTCTACATTCTTTTTAATAACTTTCAGCGTGTATGCCAGTCGAGCTGTTGGTAAATTAAATTACGTTCTTGCGCAAACATTAAACTACAGTTGTGTTGCGTTTTAGGGAAATGGATATTGAAGCATTCTCTGATTTATGCCGGATTTTTTAATATATATTTTTTAAACGATTTGTCATCCCTGTGACGATCTACTAATTTCTTCATATCGTCAGATCGCAATTCAGTGTTTCTCTATTTAATGACACTCTATGATTAAATACTAAACTTTCTTCACCCACACTCCTCTTGGTCAACCACACTAAGGGAATGACAGAGGAGTCAACCAATCATTGTGAAGTATTCTATTCTTAGTGTACGTACTCAATATACTATGTTTATTACCTTTTTGAAACGATCTTTCTGCTTATGCTACTTAATCCTTTTTTATTTTTGTTACTGTTATTTTTTCTTTTTGTTCATTGTGTTATGTATTGCAACGTGTGCGCTATTGTATCCAAGTAATTTCCCTCGTGTGTCTATAAGTAAAGTTGACAAAATAGAATGAATGCATAAAACTAAAAATTGTGATAAAATTGAAATCATTAAAAATAGTTCCAAAATTATGTGATATTACTTTATTGCATATCAGCCGCCACCCATAGGCACATATAGTTATTATGCATTATTTGTATTGCTACTGGTCTTTAAACATACTCTTGATTACCTTTAACTTTACTGACTCGCGTCTTATTTTTTTTAGCAATCTCAATGCAATTTGACAGCAGAAATGCTCAGAATGAGTCTGGCAATGTATTATGGACTTAAAAACCGCTCTCCGGGCTCTTTGAATTGCTTTTTTTAGAGTGCTTTCTGAGATTTCGAAAGAAGCCTGACTGAAGCTAAATACAACTCCAGATATGTTGATGAGGGAACAACGTTATGACTAAAATATCACAAAGTCATTTAGCATAATATGTATCCTTCAAAAAAACGTTACAGGTCAAATCTGCATGTTATCTACAACATAAATGCATTTTTTTCTTTAGAATAAAAAAATTACTTGAATAAGTGCAAGACAGAAACGTTTTCTTTGGAACATTTTAGGCCACAGCAATAACATTTTCATGAAGGAAGCATATCGTGAGCTACCACAAGAAAAAGTTACTTAGTGCACTTTTAAGCAGTTTTTTGAAGAATGAATCTGTCCAAACCACTATGATCCAAATGTTGGACTTCAACTACTATGAATATTTTTTGGGGTATTTCTCCATAAACTAATCCTTATGACGAAGTCTTTCAACTGAAAACAATCCCAAAGTTTGGGTTGAATAATGCACCACTTCCTGAAGCTATTGACAAATTGATTTCCTTTTGTTTAATTATACTAATAAAGAAGACTTTTAACTTTGTTTCAGTTTTGTATTTCATGTGGATAGGCCAGTAATTACAACATATTACCAAAATCCAGCTCAACAAATCTACAATCTGACAATAGTAAATTGTCTCCGCTCAATTTTAAACTAGGGATCCAAAAGTGTCTACAAAGCTCAGTTGGGAGAAACTTTTGCTCTTGCTTTGTTTTCCAATAAAGGTAAAATTAGCTACGTAAAAAGAATCTTTTTACTCTTCTACAGTGAAGAAAGAACTGAAAAAAGTGTTCTCAAGTCAGCCAAACACAATTGATGATACTATTGTTGATTGATTTGTCTGAACAGCCGCTGGAATCTGATTCTCCACACATTTAGGCAGCAATATTTCTACGTCACTCCGAATGAAAGACAACACGGCACTGTGTAGGATGCAGTTTAATGAGTTTAAAAGTACGACGGCAGCATCTGTTCGCGCCGCCATGAGTCAGACTGACAGGTACAGCCGCAGAAATCCACCAAATCCACTTGCGTTCACACAAGCTGCTTCTTCCAGATGTTCCAGACAGATGACAGTCGCCGGGCACCGCCAAACCCGTCAAGTCTGCAGCCGATAAAGCAAACAAAAGCCTGGGGAATAGAGTCCAGAGAAGCACCTGGAAGATAGAGAAGTTAGGTTTGGAACAGCAACTTTCCTTGAAAATGGGAGACAGGGATTTTTACTAATAAGGGTCTGCTTTGACCACTAACCCATTTAAGTGATATTCCAGCATGTCCAATGAGCAGTCTTCAGTGTAATACTGAATTGTTCCCACAGTAAATATAAAGCAATTGTCAAGACAAATGTTATCATTTTGCAAAATGAATAATGCATTAAAAGTGTGTTTTATATGACTCTGCAAAGCTGGAATGAAAATATATTAACTTCTCAACATCCTAATTAAAGCAGAGGGTACAGTTACATGGCCAGGAAAAATCTACTGTACTAGAATGATCAGATAACCCAGTAAAGAGACCTGATCTGTTCATCTACAACACCTAGGGCACGTGTCAGTTATTGAGTGGATTAGTACAATTAATTTTAAATAAATGTTTCAATTTGATTTTTTGTGAACTTTTTTGTCAGAAACTGGCACAGGTGTGAAAAATCTGAAACATCTTGGTGTGTGAACATGGCTAATATTTTTGAGTTAAGAGTTTGTCAAAATCTCTCTCAAATTAGTTGTTCCTGTTTTGTTTCTCTTCATGCCTTCATTCCAATAAAATTGTTTTCATGAATCAGTTGTATATTGTTTACATTGGATACAGTTTATAACCTATGGCAATCAGTCATAAAAAATGAGTTTCATCTTGGACTTTGTATGAACTATGTTTATCTTTTATGATAGTTAGTTTGGATTTTTTTCACTATATTAAATACTGCTGTGATGCGTCCTCAAGTGGCCGCTAATGTATACTACACTTACGGTTGCTAGCTTAACACAGTAAAGTTAGTGTACTGAACCTTGAGTCTCTTAAGTCTTTTTAACAGTTCATGTTTTAGAACTAAAATTGTTTACAAAAAAACATGACTTCATTTCACTCTGGCGTTTCCCATTCCAGGAAATGACTTTCGGCTCCCACTACTGGCTGCAGAGGGAAGTACATAGGGGAGATAAACACATGCTTTGCCTCCAAATTAAAACAGAACAGAGGATCTCAAAGCTGTGTTATATGCAGACTATGACAGCAGATCAGGGAAATTGTGTTTGAGTGTTTTGTTGCTCGGAGGGGAAAGAACTTTCCTAACAAGATACATCAAACAAGATCGAAATACAACTCCAGGTTTGTTTTTGATGAGGGAACAATGTTATAACATGGTTAAAAGCTAAAAAAAAAAAGTAAATTTTGCATTATATGTGTCGTTTAAGCAAATGTTAATGTGTTAAAAATGCCCTTGGTCTGTCATTAGCATTTTTTCAGTACTCCGTTCTAAAATGTTCAATTATTGGTTTTGTTACAAAGGAAAAGGAATAAGTACCACATTATTATAATTTTTTTTTTAGATAAATGGGTCACTCCACACCAAAGTTTACAAAAGTGTTACATAAAGGTCCAAGTTTAAGGATTAATAAGGATTTTTTTTTAAACTCCAACTCACATCAGAAAGTACCTCCTCTAGGCATTATTAAATACCATAAAGTAGATAAGTGGTATTAAACATTTTTACCATTGACACACACAGCAAACTTACCATGGACGTAACATACATTAACTTCGTCTGACACAAAACTTTACAAAACAGATTTCTCGTTCGCTGAGCGTCTGTCAGACTTCTGAGCGCTCTGCGCATGCGTGAGTTGCAGATTTGCGTTTGGCAGCGCCGCAAAACGCGGAAGTAAGATGTTGGTTTCCCCACGCCAAATCAAAACAGTTCCACCGTCTAGTACAGAAATAAAGCGTCGCATTTTGATGACGTAGCATCAGCGTCAAACGTAAACTGGTGCTGATTGGTCGTAACTAATACCGGACACTTCCTGGTTACGCCCACAATACGAGTGGAAACATTTTGAAAAGCATTTGGGGCATGAATCTAGAAGTTTTCCCCTTCTTGTCATCACTAGTAGGTTCTTTGTTTGGATAACATTTTTCTTTTACAAGTCGTTGAAGTTGAGAGTATCATCATGAAACAAAACTCGACCAAAATTCAAGTCCTATCCGGGGTGGACGTTATTTTTTTTTGGAGTTTGTTTAATTTGCTGTTCTCATTTTAGCACATATATATATATATATACATGCATACATACATGCATACATGCATACATGCATACATACATACATACATACATACATACATACATACATACATACATACAAGGTTTAAATAACAAAGACCTTGGGAATTTTTTTAATGATTCACTAAATAAAGACAATGGCCATTGTACACTTTGTAGTGGTAATTGTACACTGTGGAGTGACCCTTATACTAGTTCTGATACCCATGGGTTTCCATTATTAGCACAATTACCATAGCGATCAACATATTATTTTAAGACAAAATAATATAGCTTTTAAATGAGAAAAAGTCCTAAAAATGTTATATAATAGGAAACTCATGAACAGATGAACCATTTTAAACTTTTAAGGAAAAACCCAATTTTGTCCGATTTATTCTATAAATCGATAATTGTTGTAGTATCTAGTTTCCATACTAGTTGAAGTATTAGTTCCTGTGTAACAACTCTTTAACCACACTAATCCTGACCGTGGCTTGCAACCTCCTTGGGCCTTGTGCCGTTCTGAAGCAACAGATCTGAAATCTCCCGGATGTGTATCTACGGCTGCGTCAGGAGCCTGCCTTCCACTGTAATAGGAAAAATCATGATTTACATCTGCAGTAAGGAAAATTACAACCAACCTTCAAGCGGGCGTCATTCCTTCGGCGAGAGCCTAGCGCGGTTGACAAATTGCCGTCTTTGATTTTATTGCTGCTTGACCTTCAAACTGATGTGGGATAACTTTTCATATTACGAGAGGGCATAGATTATAGGCCAATGTGTTTTCAATAGAAGCCCCAAAAATCCGTCCGTGCTAGCCGTTTTTTACGAGTGTTTTGAAGTGGTTATTCTGGGGAGTGCGCTAAGTGAGAGGGACAGGGGATCGACTTTCCAAAAAAAGCCCCCTTAAGGGCACATGGGGCATCCTTAAAAATCATTTATAATATATCCTTTACTGTGCCGTGGTAGATCGGAAGGTAGACTGGCAGTTGTAGCTTTAGGGGCTCACTCAAACTGGAAACACTTGCTTTCCGTAATAACAGAGGGATATTGGAGTAACTGCACACCAGGGCTGGGGAATATAGAGTGGACAGAGGTTACCACAATAGGCATGCACAATAAAGAAATGCCAGCAGAATTTATTGGAAAGTTTTACAGAAAAGACTATAAAATCAAGCGAGTTTAGTGTAATGATTGTTGCAGGCATGATTTCAAATGTCAAGGCAATTCTTTGCAGCTGCAATTGTCCCATAATTTGCCCTTGTCCATTTTATCTCTCATTTTATTTGCAATGACATATTTATTCTCTCGTCATGTGCTGTAAAAAAATAAAAGAATGAAAAATGACATGGTTAAATGTATGTTAAATGTGTTTCGAACTTCCTTTGGTATATCTCTTCTTATTTCAAGACCACTTTATTTCCAATAATTTGTGCTAAATTATATACGTTACAGGTCCCGAAAACAGTGGAATATTCTACGTCAAATAGACAGTTAAATCTAATTTGTAAAAATATTCAAATTATGATTAATATTCTAAATTCAGGTCATTTTAGGCAAGGCGAGATATTCAGTTTATGCAGTGTATGGTTTTACTTTTCATTTCAGTCAGACAACAGATACACACACATTTTCCACTGCTTTTTGAAACTGGAAAAGATCACTAGTGCAAGTCAAAGGTGCATTGTGTAACTTTTCCATGTTGCAATTTTCCACAGTATAGCATTAAACCTTTTTATGTCCATGGAGTAAATCAGGTGATGCTGTTTTCCAATAAAATCACCTCTAATTAAGTCATTGCAAGGTAGGTAAGTTTAATGCCATACTGAGCATTCTGGGCAAATATTTTGTGTGGGAGAAATTGTGTCTGAGAGCATAATAGTAAAGTCTGCCCGCAGGGGGATTTATTTAGTGGATTTTGTGAAAGAAAATCTTTTCATATGCACAAGTTCAAAAATAACCATCTGCTGCCACAGTAGACCACCTACTCACACGCAGAGTTGAAATGTGCTGTCTGCTGACGTTAAATAAAGCTCGCAGGCATAGGGGAAAGCTGTTTAATGGCTTTAACTGGCGTGTCTGTTCATCCGTGTGCTGCAGCTCCGTGTGGGCGTTTGGACATATTATCTATGAACATAACACATTCACTATGGATACTGAGGACCTCGTACGGACAAACACCGGCCCTCCTTAGTAACATGCAACGGAACGGAGGAACCGTGTCTGTAACGCTGAGTGCTCATGTGTAGCTTTTAGAAAAAATAAAAAAGACTTGGATGTTATTTAAGACCTGGGTTCCCAATGTGTGATTGTGATATAACATAATTCGAGTCCTTGTAAAGTCAATTTTTGGTTATATTTTGTAGGTAGTCTCAGTGAAGGCATAAAGGATTATATATATAAACCTGCCAAAGTATTTAAATGGGTAATGCTGGTATGGCATAGTCCCAAACTATTTTCATCTCGACGTCTTGCATTTAAGAGATTGTTTTACGAGAAGTCTACTCTGCAAAGTTGTACAAATTTGCCTGTAATAAAAAAAAAACAACAACATTAGTATAAAAGTTGTGGGAAAGATAATTAAACTGTACATTTGGGATGAAACATAAGACTCAATTCTTCCAAATATTGAGGGGTATGTCAGAGAAGCCGGTGTAAATCCTCAGTAGCTATTGCTATGATGTATGTTGATACTTTGATCTTTCACTTATGGCCAAAAGTCTTGGGAGTTCACGGAGGGCTGGTTACCATGTGATCTACCAAGTCGCCCAGGTTTTTTTTTGCTTTGGTTAGTGCTAAATTGCCAGGGCTGGATAGATGGAAGTGATTACATAACTGTCACGGTAATGTTAACTTCTGTAGCTGCTATAAACATGCCTAAACTGTAATATTTCATAATGTAAGATGAGGTATAAGGCTAGTAGGTGTGTTTTAAACTTACTGCTGCTAATACGTTAACTAACTCCAACCATTTTAAAAACCTAAACCTGTTCCTAATCAGACCTGTTACCCTAACCCTTTTTCTAACTTTACCCATTACCCTAATCCTTTACGAAACTTATCCATTACTCTAACCCTGTACCTAACCTTACCCATTACCCTAACCGTTTTACTGACCCATTACCCCAAACTTCATCACTTCATATGACCAATCACATTAAACTAACCCTAACACCTAACCCCTTCCTAACCTTACCCCATTACCTTACCCATTTTCTTAGCCATACCTATTACTCTAGCTTTTTTCCTGACCTTACCCATTACTCCAATCCTTTTCCTGACCTTACCCATTACCCTAACCCTGTATCTAACCTTTCCCATTACTGTAAACTTCATCACTTCATATGATCAATCACATTAAACTAACCCTAACACCTAACCCCTTCTTAACCTTACCCCATTACCTTACCCATCTTCTTAGCCATACCTATTACCCTAGCTTTTTTTCCCTGAGCTTACCCATTACCCATTACTCTAACCTTGTACCTAAGCGTACCCATTACTCCAATCCTTTTCCTGACCTTACCCATTACCCTAACCCTGTATCTAAGCTTTCCCATTACTCTAAACTTCATCACTTCATCTGATCAATCACATTAAACTGTCTCAAACTCTACACAGAAGGGCTCAGACGGCACTCCAGGGAGTTTGAACTGTGACCTTCTTCGAGCGCATAATCATGGCAACTAACAAAAGTTTTATTGGCAACGTCAACATCTTCATCAAGGGTTATTAGCATTTTCCCCTTATTGGAGCCACAACATAAAGTACGGTGTAAACGTTTGACAAGGATGAAAAGTATGCACAAACTTGAATATATTTGCCTTGCTCTTCCGATGTAGAACATTGGAACTGCAACTATAAATCTAAAATAGTCATACATTATTTTTGCAGTATGGCTGCCTTTAATTTCACCCACAAACCCAGGTATAATTTGAGTTACTGTATATAAAGAAGCGTTGCATGTGGAGCTAGTACGAAATTCATTAAGCCTTCACGGATTCTTGTCGGAAAGTTTACTTCTAAAATTTCCAACTGCTTTTTGCACAACATAGCACAGGGAAGGCCTTTACATCTCCACTACATTAATCAGATAACGGCGTCGCGTACGGTTTTCAAAGGTTGTTGTTAAAATGTTGATGTTAGCCTGCGTTCCAGCAACTTCTCAGATCTTTTGATGGATGGTGTTTGCATGACTTCACAATTTCCCTAATCCAATTTATATCAAAAGGCAACATTTATTATTCTTTCCCGTTCCGCGCCCGTCCTGTTTTCTCCCAGGCTACGCTGAGGTGCAGAGAAACATAGAGCGGATTAAGTTTCCAGGAAATTGAAAGGTGCAACGTAAACCAGAGATGCGAGATTACGGCGAGGTTTATAACATACACAGGTAGACTTAATGAGGAGAACATGTGCGGTAATTTACATTGGTTTGGCGTGGTCTTTGGTGGGGAACGGGGTCCAGAGCGGGGTAAAGGGAAGTAGGGATTTCAGGGGGTTTTGGAGGCGATGAAAAAAAAGAAAAGAAAAAAGAGTGATATCTGATTAATCTTGCATATTTAGTTTCTCCTCCTCAAGAGCTCAAAACGATTTACACTAGGATGTTGTCCAATTTCAAGAAAGTGGTCTTTGTTGTTCCCATACTCATTTGTTGTTCCCATACTCATTTGTTGTTCCCATACTCATACTCATTTTTATAATTTCCACACTCCTATTGTCTTCACTACGCCACTAACCGAAAGATATCGTATTTGTGAAGCTATCGTTTGTTGTCACTAGGGATGTCACGATTAACCGATTACACACGGGGGTCCACACTAGTGCGAGTGAACAGTGCGAGCTACAGTCAGCGTGAGTAGTTTTTTTTTTTTTTTATGTTAAGTTAAGCCACTGAATGCACAAGCTTAAAGGAGGAGAGAGAGCGAGCGAGAGGAAGAGGAGGGGAAGAGGAGGAGGAGGAGGAGGAGGAGGAGGGGGAGGAGGAGGAGAGGAGAAGAGAAAAGAGGGAGGAGGGGAGGAGACGGGTAGTCCAAGAGCGTAATCTTACATGTAAATGCTTTTTTATTCTTCACAAATTTGTTTGTTGTTGGCGTGAACCAAAGGAAAATGACTTTCTCACGTCTCAAGCCCCTCCCCCAAGCCATTATATAAATTATATAATGGATTAAAGCGCTACAATGAGGGGCCAATAAGCATACATTTATATTATGGAATCCATTTGTGGCCATTATATTTTATTTTTTTAAATGAAGATGCTGTATTAAAGGGAAGTTCATTGTTATAAAACCAAATGTTCCTCTCACAGGAATATTTGCAAGTTGAAACATAAAATTATGCAATAAACATGTTTCCTTTCTTTTTACTGATAATCGTAAAATCGGGATATTTCTTCTCATGATAATCGTGACTCCAAAATTCATATCGTGACATCCCTAGTTGTCACATTTGAATTGCTTCACTCCTCAATGCGCATTTGATGGGGTCCTAGCGTCGTCTGCTGGAACAATGGTGAAACTTTTATTTAAATTTTTTTTTTCCAATAGCCAGAATAAAATTAAACAGGAAATTTAATATAAAAAAATGAAAACATATTATGCTTTTTACTAGTTATTTTAGTTCAAAATATACACACATAACATTGTATAGATCCTTATTTTACATTGTGTTGATTATGAATTGCAACACTGATCTAAAACAGTTTCATAATAGAAAAAGGTTCATTTTCTAACTATTAAAAATTGAAAGTAAAGCAGCATTTTTTTTTTTTTACTTGTTGGAAAATGGCTTTGTGACACGTCTTTAAATAATTATATGTATAGAGCAGTAGGCGGCGATATGGAGTTGGTGAAAACGTACATTTTCTTAGTATTCAAGCCGATATACAGGATTACTCTAATATGCATGGGGGGATAATGGAACGTGACGGTGCTCCAACATGGTTAAAGGCTTTCAAAAGCAGATTTTTACTTAATATGTCCCCTTTTTAACAAGCAAAAATCTGCCAAATGCACACACATTTTAGTGTCCCAACAGAAACCAGTCTCAAACAGTTGTGTACTCATGACTGTGTACCCACTTTCCAATCAGACTGCAACACGGCCTGCACCCTACGGACGCAGCCACCCCGAGATTGTCAGTAGCTTTTCGCGCTTCATTAAACATAATACAGAACCAGATGAGTAAAACATTCATTTGTTCTGAAGCAAATTACTTCAACCTTTTCAAAGCCCAGCCATCAGTGGAGCTGCGGCATGATTTTGGGTTCTTGGGGGAAATCCGGTGAAAGGGATTAGCAACAATGGAAAAGTAATGAATTTGGACCCTAGAGACACGTATGCATGCAGATGATATGTTTATGAGTAAGATTATCTCAGTAACTTTGAATAAATCACAACATGGAGGTGGATGAGTAGTGCTTTTTGTGTTGGTGTTTGCATATCTGGCAGCAGAACAGCACGGGGTCTCTTCCTCAGTGTTCCCCGCAGCGAATCAACACAAGACCTCCTTTCAAATGTGATTACCGCAATGTAATTATTGACTAATTATATTTTATGCAGCATGGATGTGCGTGAGATAATAGCCGTTATGTTTGGGTGAGGTAAACGGTATAGGGGCAAGAGGGAGAACGCTTTCGGGGCGTTAGTAGAAAGTAATCACAGGAGATACAATTAGACAGAAGAAGGGTTGGTGAGATTCATTTATTGCCGTCATAATGATATCTGTTTAGCGTTTAACCTAACTTTCAGTGCCTGTCAGGATATATTTGGAAGAAGTCAAGGTTTCTAATAACCAAGGTTCCTGGAGACAGTACCTGGCCCGGAAGAGACACAATGACCTGAAGAAATTAAAACTTGGGATATTGTTTCCATAGCATTGTTCACAACAGGCAGAAACGGGTATTTCTGAATGCTAAACTGTTTCTATGAAAGCATAGCCCAGGCATCTAATATAATCACATGTGAGTCCAAATCAATTGTTCCAAAGACTCAAAGACCTGAAATGAGCAATTTCAATCGTTCTGTTTGTTTGTCAAATAATCTGGCTGTGTGTATCTAGCTAGACCAATACATATTGGACAGATATTGGCAATTGGCTTTTGTAATCCAGCACTGGCCTTTATTTAGTTTGAGACAAAAACCCTGTCAACAGACATTATGTTTTTTGTTTGAACACTGGAGTGCAGCTTCTTCAGCCCGTTAAAAGATGGCACGGCACAAAATGTGACTACTGCCCTCTTAGGTTTGTAGTGACTGTGGATTTAATCCTTGCTATAGCAATAATGTATTTTTATTATACTTTTTTTATGTTGCGCCGCGCCCTGTAGTACTGTAACTGATATTATACATGGTATTTACATAAAGATATTTTGGTCACAAAATATCAGCAGAGCTGGTTCGGTTCAGTTTTAGTCCTGGTCTAGTCTCAGCAGTAATTGGATATATTTAGTGATTTACTTTACAGGAAATAATTGTGCCTGAACCATAAAGAAAGAGTTGGCTTATCTCTTGAAGACTGTACATATTGTACAATATTGCCACAGAATAAAGACGTAGCAGTGACTCCGCTGCTTGTCACTGCCTGGGCCTTGTCAGATCTCAGAATCAGAATCAGTATCAGAAAGAGTTTATTGCCATTGTCAATGAACAAGCTTCACAAACATAGGAACTTGTCTCGGCCTTAAGGTGCAACACAAAACACTGATCAATAATAAAACAACATATATTCAATCAAACAAAAGGGCATGCATTGAGAAACAATTTAAAATTACTATAGTATAAAATAAAAATAGAAATAGGGATTACTATGTACACAAGTTTACTGTTAAATTTAAAGTAGTGCAGAAAGTGACAGTGCAGTGAGAAGCAAAGCAAGATGGGGTCTGGTTAGTACTTTCGTACTTTGATAAGAGACTGCTGGAACATTAGGTGACACAGTGGGGAATTGTGTCCTTAGACAAGACACTTCCCCCACATGGCCTAGTATGAATCTGGTGTGCACGTGTGTGTGTGTGTGTGTGTGTGTGTGAGATTGGTGGTAGCAGCCTCAGTTCCATCAGAAACATCTTGCGGCAGCTTTGGCTACAGAAGTTGCTTACCACCACTGAGCATGGAGTGAATGAGTGGGCCACCGCACTTCACCCACCATGCTTGTGTATGAATCTGGTGTGTGAGTGACTAAATGAGTGCTGGTGGTCAAAGGGGCTTCTATCAAATTCCTGCTGTGACTAATTTATCATGCAGTTATGTTTCTAGCTTCTTCGTTTTTCATTATTTTCATTGTAAAGTGTTTCTTGTAACTTCCTTGTTTCAAGCATTTTTAATACTTAATGTGGTATTGTATGATTTCTTCATAGAAGAATAACAAAACATGAGTCACTTTCCTGTTCTTAATTTTTTTTTGTACAACTCTACATTACTTCTTGTTATCACACCTCAACATCTAACATATCATGAAACATAGCCATTAGGTTCATTTTTTTCTTGCAATTGCCATTATCCTTGCTATAATGGTACACAGTGTGCAATGTCAATTGAGACCTGCTGCCAGCCTCTCTCTCGTATGTGATAATAATAAGTGTGTGCTGTGACTATAGCCTTCACTGAGCCGGAAAATCAAAGGTGAGGAAAGAAAATGTGCACATTTCTGTTGTGCTAATTACGGTCTATGGCCTGAGAAGTTCGCTCTATATTATTATGTACATTATACTTGTGCATAACCCCATGACTAACTCCTATAATATGCTCCAATAAATATTTTGCCAGAATGTCTGTTGTAATGAAGAAACGCAAGGCAGACAGACTGCATTAGCAGGAACTTTAGATTCTGCAATGACTTCACTTTACTTGTTTATGATAATATGCTAATCCATCTACAGAATAGGTTAGTGTGAACCAAACCTAATCAGTGAAAATAGTGTGCGTTGCTGCACCTGCGGGCCTGTGGGGATTGCAAAGTATTCTATTTGAATATCAATTACTTAAACGTCATGCAGAATTTTTTTTTACCAATCTATGTTGATCTGGAAATCTTTCTAAGCAATCAAAAAATAGTTGTCTGGCCAAATGTTAAAGGATTTCCAATGAGGTACAGGCCAGGAAATAATGGTATGTTTCATCATCTCATGCACTGTCTTTCAAAATGCATTCAAATGTTTAGGGTTTTTATTGTATTTCCAGCTAAATCTGTGTTTTGCATTTAACCTGATGCCATCGGGCCATTATCAGGAGCTTGTTGGCTTGTCTATCTCCATGGAGATCGGCATGTGTTGCTACCAGGCGGGATTACAGGTCAGAACTGAGGAGATTTAAACGCGCTCACAGTCATAGTGGGTTTTGTGTTTTTGTTTTGTTTTTGTTTTGTGTTTTTGCAATTAAAAACACCTGCAGTTGGATAACAGAATATATAGTTTTATGCCATATATTGTCTAATAATCTTTAAGAAAAAAAAAACCTGTCACTTTATTACAAACAATGGATTATTTTTCTCCCGTAAAAGAAACGGCCTGCTGTTTATTTAGTCCATATATGACAGCCCTGCTATTTGTTATTTCTGTTCTGTGAATTCATGCATTTTTTTCATTTTAATTGGTGTATTTTATTTAATGTTTTTTGTGTTATTTTGTGTGTTCGATTGTTGGTTTCGCCTTTCTCTTTATTTGTTTTTCTATTATTGATATTCTTTCTATCATTAACAAAAAAAAGGAAGAAAACACTAATGTTGGTTTAATGAGACCTCTGTATTTCCATGTTGGACTGTGAACAACGTACAAAGCCGCGCTCTCACATCTGCTGTCGATCTTCCATGTCAAATTTGTACAGTTAACGCGTAGTTACACGGCATCTCGTGTTTCTCTTTGGATACTGACAAAACGTTATCAAAATTCCAAGCGGGTCCATTTCACTGCATTATCACCTGCGGCCACACGTGTCAACGCCGCTATTCCTCTCCCAACTCTCCACTGTTTATCATAGTTACACGATTGGACACGGCTTAACAGAGAAATATGAAGCACACTTAAGCCGAGGTGTGTTGACATTACATTTAACCGCGCTTAGCTGTAACATACAATAGCCCTGTTATATTCTGCCGCCATATTAAAACCAGACCAATCGATGGCTTTGTTTCAAATTTCTATTTTAATCTGCTTAACATATAGATTGCATTACGTTTCAATTTTACTTCGTCAATATTCCGCGGTGGTGCAAGCCCGCCTGTACAATTAATCTCGGAACGTCAATAAAACTTGCCGTCTTGATTATTCATCCTTCGAAATCTGCGCTGATTGCATACAATCTCCTCAACCTCTTCAGGAACCTGGGCAAGGCTTCACGTTTCGCTGGCAAATACGCAGCAGAAGCCTTGTGTAAATCCAACGCAACATATACCTACATCGTAAGGCTCCCAAAAGTAATAAGTCTTGATTCGTGGAACAACCCCTGCAGTCCAACGTAATCCTTTTGACGAATAGCTAGGGTGACCGTATTTAGACTTGCCGTGCTGCGTCCAACAAGTTTCTTCCAGAACCAATTGGCAGGGTCTATTAGGGGCGTTCACATACATTTAGATGATCCAACTGTTTGCATTACCTAGCCATAGATAATCTGTATATACAATGGCAAAATTAGTCCGTAGCTGCCCTGGGCGTATAGTGCACAAAGGCCCCTCCACATGTTGCACTTCAAAGAGAGCAAGAGGCTGAGTGGAAGCAGGTGGGGCCCGTCCAGAGAGGGGAGGGGAGGGCTAATGGGTAAGGTGGATGCTAACGGGGTCTGCGCAGTATCAGGTTGGAGCAAGAGAACAGAAGGTTTATGATGTGGTAAAGAGGGCAGAAATGGTCATATTATCGCCACAGCCGCATGTAAAGGAAGGGTAATTAGGTCCCGCCCACTCACAGCAGGGAAGGATTGTTATTGGACCCTACTGGCTGGAAAGAATTAAGGCCAATGTAAAGGTCTTTTCTCAGTCAAATGCGTTTTCTGGGTTTGCACTTGATTTTAGCCAAGGTGTGTGCATGTATTTAGAATAAAAGAATGTTGCTGCTCTTTTAAATCGATTTCAATAACGTTAAAGGTGCGTTATGTCATGTTGATGGTGGAGGGTCTGCCACCTGCTAGTCTTGATGGAGCATGTTATTGCTTAGGAATAGTGCAGAGTTTCACAATAAACTTCACTATTAACTCCAAAAAGCAAGGAATGCTACCAGGCCAAGTTACAGATGTGGAAAATAAATAGTTTTTTAAATTTTTTGTTTTGTTTTAATTAAGTTGTTCACGCCCTCCATACACGCCCACGGTATGAAACCGGACTTCAGACGTTCTATTTGATGATCTATCTTATTTTCATTGTCAATACCAGCAAGCTATACATCATTTTAAAGATTATTTTCTCAACAAAACGAATATGTCATTGATTTGCATTGAATAATATGCCCCAATAAGCAATGACCAATAGTTTGTGATAAAAATCAACTTTTCGTAACACATTTCTTACCTGTAATCCGGTTTTGACGGATTCTACGGTGTTCAATCCATCAGTAGCTGTACTCATTTTGTCCGTAATAATCCACAGAAAAACAATATCCACTTGTATTTTTCCTGAAGTTAATCCCATTAGAAGAAATAGCCCAGTAAACAGCATTTTCTTCTGTGAAAAAACTCTCAACTAAAGCTCGTCCGACACTTCTCTCTGTCCGTAGCAAAACACCGGCTCCACGAGTAATATTGCGCTGGGTATGTTTGTTTCCCTCACACTTTCAGCGACAAAATGAGACCATCCTTGAGTTTTTCCGTTCACGGGTTCGTCTGGCACAGCTCTTTAGATAAACCATGCGCCCTCCCGTTCGTCGCTCTGTTGATGACTATTTTATTCTCTTAGAGCGCTTAGAAAGGTTTTGATTGACATATTTTTTATTGTAGCCAATCAGATCAGATCAATCAGAAGCTTTCGAACAATAGGCGTTTTTTAGGAATTAGACACACGAGAAGCAAAATGTTTACATGCATAACGGCAGATGAGAGCCGTTTTTTTGATCTCGTTAATATTATACCCATAAAATAAATATATATTTTTTAAATTTATTTTTCACCCCTATTGGGAAATTCATGGTTACACTCATGTTTACACATTTCCACATACATTGTTTTTAGCAGTTATAATAGGTATTTGTAGTCTCCATCATCAAAATGCATGTTTTATGATCATAGAGGAGCTACAATCAGTTTGGCACAGTTGGCACAAATTTAGATAACTTGTTCTGAATATACTTTCTGATTCAAAAAGGTCAACAGCACCAAAATGTCTATTCCTAGAGATCTGAAACTTTACACAGTTGTTGTCAACAAGATAAACAGCAAGTTCAGTGAATAAGCATAATTTGACAGTGAAGTATGTCTTGCTTAGGACCTTTTACAAATTGACAATATTCAGGCGAGACTTAAAAAAAAAAAGTATTTTTTTTAATGTTTGGGCTTCTGTAGCCCTGAAGCCCTGACATATGCACATCTGCAGAAACTAGAAGGCCTAAGCGTTCTAACGATGCGTCACACTAGCATGTGGGCTGTAAGGTCTTCTTTTAATAAGCAATGCCATTTGGGTTTGTTCAACTATTGTGCACAGGGCAAAAGGCGGCTGTTAACGGGTTAAGTACTGTGGAATATTCCAAAGTTAAACGTAGCATGACTTGAAAAACATTAACACATTTCAAGGTTATGTTTTGGCCTGATAGTAAGAATCAATCAATCAATCAATCAATCACTCAATCACATTTATTTGTATTTATCATTCAGTATTTTTCAGTTCAAATTGTGTGTACTTTTTATTAGCATTAGTATGGAACCTTTTTATTTTGGCTTTGAAGCTAAAATGTTAGCATAATACAGGCAGTCATAATTAACATCTGTAACTCATAGATACTAACCAACTAGCTACGTTTTTCATTTTACTATTCATGGCAGCTTTATTGCAGTTTTATTCACAAAATGGTTTGGATGCCATTCCAATGTTTGGAAAGTTTTACAAGGATAATTCTGCTTCAAAATGATTTTGTCTGTGCTCTATTATAGTTTATTGTTTGCACTTTTGTGACGGGCGTAGTTCTCTGGTGCTACTTGTGTAACTGTCATTGAAACAATCTGGTCTATTTTAATGCATTATGTAAACTAATAGTTTATAAATCTTCTAAAATGCTGAATGTCTCCCACTGCATGAAGCACATTTAACTCTTTTAAATATTATCTTTTAACACTGTGGGATCTTGTTTTAATGCTCCTTGGCCTTTTCTCTCATGGCACTTTGCTACTCTGCGCTCCGAAAACTGTCAAGTAAGTAATATTATAATGATTTCTGTAAAGCCGTTGCAAGAGTTTGGCTTGACAAAGTGGAACATTAAGTACAGGGGAAGCCATTGTCGCCCACACAGTTTGAGTGACAGCTGATCTCAGACCTACAGCACTCTAACTTCAGTCGGTCTGGTGAAGTCATGGAAGAAAAATCACGATGTGGTGTGAAGAGGCAAATGAAAAGTGGCTTTATTTACACGTTTGACTAAAGCGTGTGAGTGATTTGAAAGTTTTATGTTATTCTCAGTCAGTTAGAGTGTGTTATGGAAATTTGGTGGAAATTGGCAGAGTCAGATTGGAAGTTGGAACCTTGCAATATGTTGATTGAGGGCCTATAAAAATGCCATAGGCTTTTCAAACTAACGACTTT
Organism: Chaenogobius annularis; assembly: GCA_015082035.1. Classification (NCBI taxonomy): domain Eukaryota; kingdom Metazoa; phylum Chordata; class Actinopteri; order Gobiiformes; family Gobiidae; genus Chaenogobius; species Chaenogobius annularis. The sequence goes on from BJKM01000634.1 coordinate 113,605, forward strand.
CAAATGCACAGGAATAATCGGTCATATGCGCCCTTTGTGACGATTACAAAAAAGTTGAATTCAATTGTATTTTAGGTGAAAAATTAAATGGTCACTGAAATCAATTAACAAAAAACAAGTGGAAACAAAAGAGAAATTGAAAATATATAAATTACCTCATGCATGTTGTTGTCTACAGTTTTCGTTCATTCAAACCAAAAAATATGTCTGTGGTGTTTTAACCAATTTTACCAGAAAATACAGTCTTTCACCTTTTGTTTTTGATAGAGTGAGAACTGAAGTTTGGGTGGGTGTAGACTACACGGTTTTCTGATTTTCAAGAGGCCATAGCACTCTTGATTTTTGGAATGACTGCTCCATTCTTGTGTGATTAAGTGCCTCTCAGAACAGTGACTGTACAAACATGCGGTGAATGCGATTTTCCAATCACGCGGAACTCGCAGAACTACTTAACCAACATTAGCCATACAATTCAAGGAGACATGTTCAGTAGACTTTTTGTTTTGTTTTTTTAACCAGGTTCTAATTTAGGCTCCAATTCAGAATGATCCCTGAAGTAGTATTTAGTTTCATTCACACATGTTTAAGAGATCATGTTATGGCATAGGTGTATCACTCTGAACAGACGTACATGCCTGGTTTCAGCTTCATTCATTCTCCTCAAGCAAATGATCGTTCAAAACTGAGTCGGTGTAATCCCTCACGCGTCCAGGTGTGATCCATCCTAGAAAAAGATTCAAAGGTAGTCAGTCATTTGAACAATGTTTCAGACGTTTTCACTTCCAACAGAAAATCACTCCAAATTGACCTTAGCCATGCTGCTAGTAGTTCAGTTCAAAATGCTTCACTTTCCACTTTTGCCAGCAGAGGGTGTCATAAACAAATATGAACATTCAAATCGATTTTTTTTTTGTTTGAAATCTAAGCGTAATGAAAAGTGGGTATTTAAAATGTATAGTTCAATTGTAATTAAACATTGGACATGATCTTCAAGTTGTTTATGTTCACAAGACAATTACCCAATCAGAAAGCAGAAGGAGCATCTCATTTGGGTTGCCAGTTCCCTACGTCCAGAAGCATCTCTAATTTGAATCCTCACTACCTGCTAGTGCAGCCTCTGCAGCTCAGTGAGGGAATTCTGCAGGTTCTGAGTTGAACATGAGCCATTGTTTATTTCTTTTTTTCACAAGTCAGAGTATGTAACATGCATTTGCTTTAAAAAGTGGGTATTTCAAGTATTATTGTCGCCTTAAATACCAAACTTGATTTAGGTTATCTCTTAACATTAGTATTTCACATTTGGAAAATCTATTTGGAAATCACATTTTAAAAACTACACCTGCATTTCTAATGTCATATTTAGGTGTATGATCGCCCTCTGCTGTCAGCGATGGAAATAAACACTTACAAAATAGTAAATGAAGGCATTAGGCAACGTGAATGCTATGCTGATAGAACCATGCGTATGTTGTGAACACAATTTGATGAGTTTGATGATAGTTTAAGGACATGAAAACTGTCCAGGAGACTTCAAGGTTATTTTCTGTTACATAACCATATAGGGAAAATTTAAACGGAGTGATTTGTGAGCGCTTAGAGAAGAAGACCTTGTAAACAAGATTAATGAAACAAGCGAAAAAGGAAGCAAAATACCAGGTATGTGTGTATATATGTGTGTGTTTGTATATATATATATATATATATATATATATATATATATATATATATATAGTGTATTTAGTATATAGTATATACTATATATATATATATATATATATATATATATATATATATATATATATATATATATATATATATAATCTTACACACACACACACACACACACACACCACACACACACACACACACATTATATATATATATACATATACACATATATATATGTGTGTGTATATATGTGTGTGTGTAAAGCGACTCTGCTTGTATACAAGTCTCTCCATGGCCTAGCACCAAAGTACATTCGGACAGTTAGTGCATAGATAACCATCTCGGACTCTGAGACCTCAGGACCGGCCTCCTGCTGGTGCCCAGAGTCAGGACTAAACATGGGGAAGTGTGCGTTTCAGTTTTATGCAGCTAAAATCTGGAACAGTCTTCCAGAGGATGTGAGACAGGCCGCTACTCTGGCAATGTTCAAATCTAAGCTAAAAACTGTTAGGCAGAGGCTGAAGCTCTCCAAACCTGCAGTGAGGACCTCTAAGAAGTGGACCAATGAGGCAGTGGAGGAGCTACGTGCGTGTTTGGACATTACAGACTGGGAGGTCTTCAGAGCTGCCACAGAGAGTTTGGATGAGTACACGGACACTGTGACGTCATACATTCGATTCTGTGAGGACAGCATCATACCAACACAAACCAAAGTCACTTTCAACAATGACAAACCCTGGTTCACTCCCAAAACTGAGGCATTAAGGCAGCAGAAGGAGCAGCGCACAAGGCTGGTGACAGGGGCGCTACAAAGACGCAAAGTATGGATTTAGCAAAGAGGTTTCTCGAGCGAGATCACAGTACAATACGCGTCTGAAAGCAGCAGTTCTCTGACAACAACCCCGCCCTCCGTGTGGAGGGGCTCCGGCTCCTCACCAACCACAAGCCCCGAGCCCCCCCTGCTGCGGACAATCGAAAACTGGCTGAGCAACTTAACACCTTCTTACTCCAGGTTTGATGCGACCACCCCCCCCCACGGTGGCCACCTCCGCCAACCCAAACCTGGTCACCCCCACCTCCCCCACCACCCTCTCAGTTTCAGGAACAGATGTTACAGGCTATTTCGGAAATCCAACCCCCGAAAAGCTGTTGGACCAGACGGCTTTCTCTGCCGCTACATTAAGACATTGCGCACGAGAGTTAACCCCGTCTTCACAGACATTTTTAACACCTCCCTGGGTCATGCCATGTCCCAGCCTGCTTCAAGTCTGCCATCATTGTCCCTGTCCCCAAGAAGCCCCGGATCACTGGACTTAATGACTACAGCCTGTGGCGCTGACGTCTGTAGTCATGAAGTCATTTGAACGCCTGGTCCTGCCCCACCTCAAGTCCTTCACCTCCTCCCTGCTGGACCCCCTGCAGTTCGCCTACAGAGCCAACAGGTCTGTGGACGACACCATCAACCTGGCAACTCCACTTCATCCTGCAGCATCTGGACTCCCCGGGAACCTACGCCAGGATCCTGTTTTGTGGACTTCAGCTCTGCGTTCAACACCATCCTCCCTGCTCTGCTCCAGGACAAGCTCTCCCAGCTCAACGTGCCTGACTCCACCTGCAGGTGGATCACTGACTTCCTGACGGATCGGAGGCAGTGCGTGCGGCTGGGGAAGAATGTCTCAGACACTCGGACTATCAGCACAGGAGCTCCACAGGGCTGTGTACTTTCTCCTCTGCTCTTCTCCCTGTACACAAACTGCTGCACCTCCAGCCACGACTCCGTAAAACTCATCAAGTTTCGGACGACACCACCCTCATCGGGCTCATCTCGGACGGGGATGAGTCCGTCTACAGGAGGGAGGTGGACCGGCTGGTGTCCTGGTGCAGCGGAAACAATCTGGAGTTCAACGCCCAGAGACAGTGGAGATGATCGTGGACTTCAGGAAAGCCACAGCCCCCCAGCCCCCCCTCATCATGACAGACTCCCCCATCACCACCGTGGACTCCTTCCGCTTCCTGGCACCACCATCACCCAGGACCTCAAGTGGGAGCCCTCCATCAGCTCCCTCATCAAGAAGGCCCAGCAGAGGATGTACTTTCTGCGGCAGCTGAGGAAAGCCAAGCTGCCAGTGCAGATGATGGTGCAGTTCTACACGGCCATCATTGAGTCCATCCTCATCCTCCTCCATCACCGTGTGGTACGCTGGAGCCACAGCCAGGGACAAACAGAGACTACAGCGCATTGTGCGCTCTGCTGAGAAGGTGATCGGCTGCAGACTTCCATCTCTGCAGGACCTGTACGTCTCCAGGGCTCTGGACGAGCAGGTCGGATCACAGCTGACCCTTCTCACCTGGACATGGTCTTTTTGAACCACTCCCCTCAGGCAGGAGGCTACGGTCCATCCGGACCAGAACCTCCCGCCATAGAAAGTTTCTTTCCCTCTGCTGTTGGACTCATGAACACTTCAAACACCTGTCACTTTAACTGCAATATTCAACCACTCACTGCACTGTCCACTTTCTGCACTCAAATGTAAATCTAACTGTAACTCTTGTGTACATAGAAATGCCTTTTTTATTTTTATTGTATAGTAATTTTAAAATTGTTTTCCTAATGCATGCCCTTTTTTGATTGAATATTATGTTGTTTTATTATTACTCAGTGTTTTATGTTGCACCTTAAGGCCGAGACAAGTTCCTATGTTTGAATTTTGTTCATTGACAATGGCAATAAACTCTTTCTGATTCTGATTCTGATCTATTCTATTCTGATCCGGTTTGTTTGGCTGTGCATATGACTTGAAATGCTTTTCTTTGCACCTTCTCTTTTATGTCTTGAACTAAGATTGTGATTTCTCCATGTCTTTGTGATTTTAATGCATTTTTCCTGTTGTGTGAAGCACTTTGAATTGCCTTGTGTAAGAATTGTGCTCTACAAATAAAACTGCCTTGCCTTGCCTTATATATATTTATATATATATGTGTGTGCATGTATGTATATTACACACACACACAATATACATATAATATATAATATATATATATACATACATCACACACACAACACATCACACATATATATATATATATATATATATATATATATATATATATATATATATATATATATATATAGCCTTATATAATGGTTAAAAGCTAAAATGATTTGTCCCCTTTAAAATGTTCAAAACAAAGCACATTACCTCTTTAACCAAATAGCTATAATTATGATGTAATGCATGTTCTACCTCACACAACCCACTTATCATTACCAGCAGGTTGTTCTGATAGTCCAGGCTGGTTTTCGTGTTTACCTCAGGGGTTAAGCTCTTTTCTTAATGGTTCCCTGGTTTGGTCCAGCGGATACACACAGAGAGGGCGGGGTCACCATGGAAGTCATTTGTCACTGCGTCTCTAACTGCTGTGCTCCCTCTGACACACTAACAACCTGATAATGGCTCATCTGGAGCGAAGCTGTGGGCCAAATGCTCCTTTTTCCTGTGTTGGTCTCATGAAACCAAATGATCATGTTTGCCACTGACATTACTGACCAGTGGTGCAAGAGCATGTGTCCCATGTTGGAATGGTACTGCCTGTTGTTCAATTCAAGGTGGAATGACATAATGGAGCACAATGCTGTTGGTTCATTTTTACAGAACACAAGGGGAAGCATTTTAAACATCCATTAAATTGTTTCATTTTGACCAGCAAATTATGTGTGTGCTCGTTTGTAGAGAAATGATCGCTCAGCTTGAAAGTCCCACAGAATGACTTTAAGGAAGGGCTGCTGTCCCACTGCAGACAGGTGAGAGAAAAAGGTTCCGTCATCTTCCACCATCTGCGTCAGAAATGAGGTGGAATACTAAACATACGTAACATCTTCAAGTTTGGCACTGGGAATAAATTGTATCATCATGACTCTTATTTCTGGTAAATGTAGGCGTAATTTGAAATATTTGTATTCAGATATTTATCATTTCGCGAGGCTAACGCTGGGTTTATACCAAATGTAAGTTCGGTGGCCCGGTACTGCAAGATTTCCAAAGTGATTAGAGTGAGTGTACGACTGACCTCGGAGCACTGCGGGTTCAGGGGAGCTGCAGGTCTGTGGAAAGAGTCCTCAAGGAGTCTATTTTCCCCGGACACAGCAATCTAGAATGGTTTTCAGGTAATTGGACAAGATTTATCGCAGTAAACCGTAGTTTGTGTAACTGACAGTCTGCAAGTAGGTCACTCGAGTATAAATCCGACAAGCACGGACCTAAAGATAAAGTTGTACCATATATGTTTTTGTCCTTACAGTTTAACGACGGCTCACTCCATGATTCTTATCAACTGCCTGATCGTACTATGTCTCGTTTGAGGAAGACATAAAACAAACTGGGCTAAGCCAAACTACATATAAGGGATGTCCATGCGTCTGGAAAAGCCTACTGGACACGCAGATGGTATACGACTTTGCACAGACAAAAAATTACTCCCCCAGTCGCAGTATATTAATATTTCTCGTTCTGTTGCTGCTTTATTGCGTGTTGCACCGAAACTCCCAGGTCATAAATCCAGTGTTTATTCCACAGGTGCTGCTAGACCTGGGCAGCTTTAACTTACAACCCTCCGAAAAGCGCTTCAGGGAATCCGGCCTTTATGAAGTGGCTCCTCTTAACGTAGCATTATGTCTCACAGCGCCCAGGAAAATAAAATGGCATTTAATATCCAACAGATGCATGTATTTTGTCACCAGTTTAAAATCTCTTCAGTCAATCCCTGTGGGCATGTTCACTCCTCGGTCACCTCAGGTGAGATGCAGCAGAAACAGCGGTTTCAGTGATGGATCAGAAAAGTGCTTTATGTCGCTTTTCTGCTTGACCAGCTTGTCAGATGTCATTGGTTTGCCTGGAAAACACACTTTGGCATAAACGTTTATATAGAAAGTTACAGGTGTGTTTTATCTGGGTTCCCACACTTTTCTGCAAATAATTTTCCTCGACTTTTCTTGGACATTTTTTTTAGTTTTGTAATCACGGCGTCTACAGACACATTATCATATTTATAATACAGATTTTATAATAACGACGTAGTGTAACCCGCTATACCCGCATTTCACAATGATGGCAAAACTCTATATGGGCATATATATCACCGAAACATATTTGAACTCAAATTAGATGGAGATCAACTCAAACTTTATTACTTATTTAGTGTTCAATACAGAGTGCTCTCATATGAATGGTAGTGCGTGTCAAATGCATTTTATTTTCTAGTGTTTAAAGTGCAACATTAATGTGACACCAAGTCATGTCCAGCAGGTAAGATGAAGAGATGAAGGGGGTTTGAGGTTGTCTGGAAAATTCAGACGGTTTTCTCTCCTGTATTATTATTATTATTATTATTATTATTATTAGACAACTCAATGTCAGTCTGGTCACTGCATAATCTTCCTGAGTTCGGTTGGGTATGATTGACAGGTGTATTAGCCAATCAAGGAAACACAGTCCGTCCGTATCATAAGAAACATGGCAGCTTCAAGGGGGAAAAAAAAGAAAAAAAAACAAGATCACAGGGACAGGAAAACAACAGGTTTATACAGAATCAAGGAGCAAAGCAGGAAATGCTGTTAGTCTGAGATGAGAAAAGTTTGATTTTGTTCTAAATGGCAAAAGACCAATGACAAATAACCACATCTGATTGCGCGGTATGTTTAGACTCGAAGACTGTCCGAGAGCGGGGGGACCAGACTCACTTGTTGTAAAGAACTGGAGAAGTGTGTATTCTAGATTCCAAGCAAGGTTTGGCCTCCTCCCCTAAGAAATGTTGGACAAAGAGGAGCCATTTCCAGGTTTCAAAGATTTCAATACTCTTTTTACTGTGATTATGGCAGTAGCAGTAAATGGAAAAGCAAAGGGTAGAGACATTTCAAGGACAAATTTTCCATTCCATTTTTCATGTTTGGAGAATAGCCCAATTATTTTCCAGGACACATGGGAACCCTGATTGTGAACAAGTTTGCCTCTCCACAGATCTGATCTGTAGCTTGGCCTGATGGCCACTTGTGCCACAGGTAGTGGAGCCACAATAGTAAACTTCAATGTTTCTTTTTTACATTTTATTTTTTAAGTTTCACATATACTTTGAACATAAAAAAGTACACAATGAAACAAAAACAGGACCAGAGAGAGAACGGAAGACAAAAATCTAAATAAGCAGACATTGAGTGAGAAAAGAAAAGTAAGAAAAAAAATCAAGGCACACTTAAACGCAACCAAACGTCCAACTTCGTCCATAGTCCTTCGAATTTGTCCATTTTCCATTTTACAAATGTCTAAAGTAATGTCTGTCCAGTCCCTGATTGTCGGTGCAATTTGTGTCATCCGTTTCTTTGTGAAGGCCTTTTTCGCCGCTGCCAAGAGTATGTTCCAGAGGTAACGGTTTATTGTGTCCGTGGTAGAAGTCCTCAGGCCCAAGTACATAGTTTAAACTTCAGTGTTTCTTATGAGGCAAATCAACTTAATCAACAATAACTAAATTTTAAAAGGAATTGTACCTGATTTTTACGGTCTTGGAAAATTAAAAAAACGATAACTAGTTGGTCATAAAACATTTGCAGTGGTCCAAAGTTATTCCTCACTTTCATAACACATTCTATGCTAATTATTCACCGCAATGAGTTTATAAGCACTTTTTAAACCTTCAGTGGCCAGAACAAAGTTTGGCCGTCATGGTGAAGCTAACAACAACTAGTATGCTAACAACGCGCTATGGTAGGGATGTAACAATAACCGAAATACTGCACTGTACTGTATCGCTGGCACAGTATATTGAATTAAAAGCTTCTTTGCTTCAATGTTTTGTTGCAGCAACAGTTAAAAAACAGACTGAACTGCAGCAACCATGATCCTCTGCTCCATTTCAGTGCAAACAACCGAAGACCTGGCGCTTTTATTGGAATATGAGAGTAATGATTCACACCAAAGGCTTGTCAAGGCGTTTTTTAAAAGGAAAATGTATAATTGTATGCAATTCTCTTCTTTCGTACTGTGAATTCGCTTATTGGCACATCGCTAGTTCCTGGACGATATAACACTTAAGATGCTGACAGCACACAGCGGGCACATTTTGACTCTAAAAGCTGCTTTTGCAACTTATCTATACTGGGGCGAAGCTACTTTGCTCAACAAAAATCAAGTAACTTTAAAGTCTTACCAACAGTATAAAGAGGTTAACAATTAATCTCCATATTTACAGCCAAATATCCTTCGCCCAGAACAGCTTCCATGTTTTATTCCCTATTTATTCAGTTCACAATCCACTACAGCACAGCCCAGTGTTGACACGAGCCATTATCACATCTCTGCTGAGACATTTGGAGAGCATTTTGGTTCTTCCCCGCTGTTCCCCTTGCCTTCTGTTACTTAATAATCACAGTGAACCCATTGCGGAACATGTTTTTATGTCCTGACACCAGCTATAATGTATATCCCTGTTGTGCAGAAGGTTGTATAGCTCAGAGGCGGCGGTAAAATGGTGAAATATTCATACTCAGAGGGCCAGTAAGTTATAGCAGAGGAAGCTCATTTCGCACACTCCAAGTCCATTGGCGGTATTCAGATTCGCTGTCTGGTTGGGTAAAACTCCCACTCGTACTCATGGACATTGGCTCATAGACGTGTAGTAATGTAGTCTCTTGCGGCCCACTGCGATTGTGAAGTATAATCCCCGAATTCATGTGTTGTTTTTCGCTCTGAAGTGAAGCCATGGTATTTACTGTATCATGTGGTCGTGGACATCTTTGCTGTGTGGCTGGTTTGATGTTGTAAGGACTTCTCTGGCATATAATATGGGGTTTTCTAACATTACAAGATTTAAAACGGTACACAGAAAAAAAGAAAAAAAAAACATACCTTCTTCTTTTTCTCAGTCTTCACAGCAGAAAAACCATTAGCCACTTTATTTCCAGGTTTAAAGTGAAACACTGCAGAGGAATAGGAAAAAAATCTTGATTTGAAACTTCTACTGTAGTTTACTTGTATAGATGTAAGAAGAAAATGTATTACAATGTTTTCATCTTGCGACGTTTTCTAATAAAAATGTGTAAACAATATTTGAGACAATCTTAAAAACTGATCATTTAAATGGTAATAATAGATGGGAATTTGGAAATAGTTTGGAGTAAACCATTAGAATTTTTAGGTTTACAAAAAAAAAATCAGCGAATCCTTCATTAAAGAGCTGTTACAATCAAGTTACATTGTCCCAAGTTGATTAAATGAAGCATCTTACATTTAAATGGACATAGCAAATTTGTTAAGAGGGTTTTTTTCTGGCCAGAAGGCTTTATTTAGCTTGAAATGGGGGGAGAGAGTTTAGAGACATTCAACAAACTTTTGACGCCAGGAAGCAAACCCTCGGCCACATATGTGCAACGCCTTAGACCACAACACCACAGACTAGGACACAGCCTCAACTTTTTTGTATTTTATTTTTTTTCACAGTAACTTGTAACTTGTAACTTTTAACGTAGTTGATTTTTTCTTTTTTTCTTTTTTTCTTTATTTTTTCTTTTCTTTTTTTTTTCACTCTCTCCAGTAATTTTTTTTTGCAAAAGCAGCTCTTAGGGGTAAAATGAGACTCCAATCGGCATCTAATCATCATATTATTCTCCAAACGCCATAAAGTACGCTGTTAGCATGCTAGTTGTTGTTAGCATTAGCGCGACTGCAAAGCTCACTCTGGCCATTGAAAGTTGTGAAAACCGCTTATAAACTTACTGTAATGATTCATTTCATTACTGTACATTTCTGAAAATAAGTACATTACATCAAACTATTACTATTTTTTAATGCAACCAAAGAACATTCTAAAAATGATCCTGTTTACGTCTTCAAAAACATTCCTATACCACATGTGACTGTACATTCAACTTGGACAACCTTGACTTTCAACCGCTGTAGTATATTTTTAATTGCAAGAAGAAAAAAAGTAATATCGTGTGTAGTGATGAAAACTGCAGGAGACAAAGGCTTAATGTTTGCAAAATGCTGTGTAAACCCCAAGATGCCTTCTGGGAATGTGCCTGAATGAGCTGATGAGCCCAGGGAGCGTGAAGGAGCAGATGGGAGGAGTTCACCTCATCATCATTCAGGTAAGACACGATATAGACTGTTCCACCGCACTGATATTTGCACATTTTGTCATTTCTAAAGACGTCAGAAAGTTACGGATGACACGCACGTAGCATTTGACCCCCGGATCTGGAGATGGATTTGCGCTTTGGCTGATAGAAAAGCCTGATCTTCATAAAATCCCCTGCTACACAGTGGCATTTACTCAGCGTGGACACTTGATCTTCATAATGTGTGTCTGAGATGAGGTCACCACAGCCTCTGTGACAGGCGTGTGTGTGTTTGGAGTCACTGTGGAGGGCTGGTAATGAACACGCAGCCTGGCATTAAGGCTGTAATACAAGGATCATTACAGAAACTACTACTGCTGTTACTATTTTTTATTATTTTTCATTTTATCTGTCTGATGATGGTGTTTGAGGAAAACTGTCTAGATTACAGGATTAGTCACGTTTGGCCTGTGTTAATGTAACCTGATGATGAAGAAACATTAAGAAACATAAATTATACTCTATTGATCCCAGGGAAAGTGATCCTCTGCATGTGAACCATCCTTCGATACCCACGGGGCAACAATGTAGCGCTTGAGGCCCCATCTCCAGATCTAGAGCTAAGCTTGGTCAGGACTAACTTGGCCAGCAAGATGAATTCTCACAATATTTGTGAGTTTACAAACTCTTGAGAATCCATCTAGCCAAGCTGTCACTGTGGCAGTCGGGGCTGAACCACCAGTTGGCTGGAGATTGGGCCAATCACTGGGCCGCATTGTTGTTTGGAAGGAAGCCAAAGGTCAAGCACCCTAACAAAGCAACACCAAAAATGCAGATGTGGGCAGACGTACTTCGGCCTTCGAGACTATTTGGTTTTTTAACTCAGATGGAAGCACTTTAGGAAATTGTGGAGGGTAAGATTGTGCTTTATTCTAAACTGGATTAACAAACGTTTGACTTCCCAGTTTTGTCCAATCAGCTTAAAATAATTGTCATAACGTTCCGGCTTCCCTAAATTGCTTTCAGCAAGAGCTTTTCCAGATCGATTAAAAAAAACAACAACAAAAAAAGCAAGTGTGTGATGCCTGGATACTAATCGATACTAGCTATAATGGCCTGTTTTGTTAATCTAACTTTCACCTGAAACGAATCTTCTTTGTTACCCAGTCAGTCCTGTCAGGAAGTAATGCTGGTGCGTTGTTAGCAAGCGCGTTGTTGTTTGCTTGAAGGCAAAGTACAGTAAAGGAGAGTGAGGAACAAGTTTGGACAGCTGTTTAAAGTTAAAATAGTTACGTCTTTCACATTTGTAATACAGTGTCTCAAATATATCAAATGTTTACAAAAAACTGTTAACCCTGAAACCATCTGGCCCCTGTCCAGGGTGTACCCCGCCTAAAGCCCAAAGTCCCTGGGATATGGTCCAGCTGTAGAAAATGAATGAATAATGATTTTTTTTTTTTTTCATTTTTCATTGTTGTATCAACATTTGTGTTAAGCTTTTCTTTATCAAACTCAAGTTATAAATTTTAGTATCATAACAACAGTACTACTCACTCTCCTTCTAAATTCCATGTGGATCAGTTGAGAGACACATAAAATCATAGAACACTCTGCTGTAGATTTATGGCTGTGTATGTTTACCCTCGCCGTAACACCATTCTGCCACAAAAGGCACTTTCCCACCTAAAAGATAAATCTAAACTGACCTCTGGGCCGCACTGTGATTTCCAGCAGCAATGTGTCAGATGCTGTTTTCTCCCAGGTGAAGAGGTCGGCCATCTAACCTTTAATTTTATCGGACATTTCTGCCGACAGACCCCAAACCTTATCCGGGGAGAGGGGGGGGGGAAACACACTAGCGCTCTTCTCTTCCTACGGCGATGACAGATAAGTCCACATATTAATGCTCCTCTTGTTTTACTCTGCGCCTCTTGATCATCTCTGACATGTTGCTGGATGACTTGGGTCTCCAGGTGACAAATTTGATCACGTCGATGATTGAATCCCCCAGTGAGAGCGCGAGTTCAGAGCAGTGCACTGGTCTCGGCTGTTGAAGCTGCTCTAGAGCGATAAGTGGAAGTGACAAGGTTGACGCCGTTCTGAAGCTGAAGCATAATGTTTTTGTCGTTAATGTGTTGATTTAGGCCAAAATGGAATAATAAAATGACCAGCGATGTTCATGTCGACAACTGCGTATGATAATGTACTGTATAATGTGCATCTGGTCTGCTATAGGTATCAAAGGTATCACACATTAGGCTGAAAGAGATTTTAATTGTGTCATCTTGTTTCCTCATAAAAAACTTAGCTGGGCCTGTATTTTGCCCCCAATCTTTGCTGTAATGGGAGCGTTGAGGAGCTCATTTCCTGACATATCGCGTTGGCGCAATTGCTGACAGCGCAGGATGTGGATTTCTTAACAAGAGGTGTGAACATGCCAAAATATGAGGTGGAGCAAATTGTAACTACCGGTAATAAACTTAAAAACTAGTGCACTGGGGTCGTGAATCTATCCCCATATGGACGAGATAATAAAACAACCTTCATGGGCATAAATAAGACAAATTATACATTATGTCCACCTACCTTCTTGCATGCCCTTGCACAGAGCGCTGAGGGTCGACTCGTATGCTAAAAAAAACTCTGGCAAAATGCACATCAAATATAGGTTCACGGAACATTATTTTTAAGTATGTTCAGTGAAATTTCAGAGCCCTTTCATCGTGAGATGCCTTGGCAGCTTTAAGCAGCGACATATTTAATTTATTCTTGGCTGTCTATGAGATCTGATATTCTGGACGGTTTACATCTGATGCAGCAGACTGGACACCGGGATGTGAGATGTAGGATTTGCTGGTGGATGCAGTGCAGTCAGCAAGTCTGGTATGCAGCTGTAAGCAATACTCCGCCAAACCAGATTTGGAGGATTTAGCACATTTTTTAATTTTCAAATTAATTCCTAGCACAGCTACATTGTAAATGTGAAAGATTGTTTAACTATGACATAACATTGTTTAGGCTAAGTTTTTGTAAAATTCAATCAGCATGTGGTTCTGTACTAACTGGCAGGCACAATCAATTGGCAAAAAAATAATACAAAATAAAAGAAATCCACTCCTTTTACTGTCCAATTTATTATTAGTATCATTATTATTATTATTATTATTATTATTATTATTATTATTATTATTATTATTATTATTATTATTATTATTATTATTATCTAAATTGAAAAAGCACTGATTTTATGGAATAAGTTAGAAATGGCACAAGCTTGCTGGTGGTGCAGTGGTTTAAGGCATTGCACTTGTGTTTGATTCAAGGGCTCTCGTTCTCCTCAGAAAAAATGAAATATACATATATATTTTATGTAATTTAATAAAAATGCCAAACAATAAATTGGTAAAAAAAAATAATGGCGCATTTGTGAGAAGTCCCAGGTTTGGCTAAATCGAGGCTGCAGTTGAACTAAAACTTGCGGAGTACAATATGTTTCTGAGTAATAAGAATGATTTACAATTCCGACCACATGGCAACCATCAGAACAGAAAGATTGATCGATAAAATGTTAAAATAAAGCGAATTTCCAGATTTGTTCAGCGCAATCCCATATCCATCCATGATTTTTAAATGAAAAAAGAAATAAAAAAAACCACCATACTGAACCAGAAAATATAGCCATCTTGCATAAATCTTGCTCTTCCTGCAGCTCGCTCGCTGTGATCCTCGAGTCTTTCCGCGCTCAGCTCCACAGATGTGCCTGTCTGGGCCGTGTCTGATCCTCCGAGCCTGTCCCACATGTGTCCTCCCACCTTCGGGTGCTTGGGACAGCCCTGAGCCCCCTCAGGCAGACGGGGCGGGTCCATGGTATGCGCCTCAACAGACTGTAGGGTTGTGGGACTGGGGAGGCGGGCGTGAATGGCATATAGATCTGCAGCCGGGCAGTCACTTTCACTTTGAGTCATTTTAAGTAAACTTGTTTCTTTGTTTAATAGGATTCTCTTTAGTCTCTCATTAGTCTACATCAGGGATCATTTATTTTAAAAAGCACATTAATGTCATCTACCACATAGTATGTATATTTTTATTTTGCACAATTCACACATTTAAGTAACCATAATAAACTCAGATACATTTGCCATTTTACGTCATTGCAAAATTGCATTAGTCTTACAAAACAAAACAGTTTTAATATTTGCAATGTTTGAAGTGGACAAGGATTTTGACAAATTCGAAATAATCTGAAAATAAAGTTAGTGTAATAAACAATATCTGTGTAATCCCTCATTCGTCCAGGAGTGTTCCATTGTAGAAAAAGATAGAGTTGTAGTCATCAGGACTCCGTTTTAGAAAAACAAAACGTTTTGACTCTCATCCAAGAGTCTTTCTCAATCTGTGAGACAAGTCTGAGGACTCAGGTTTATATCCTACTCTGTGAAAGCCCTGCCCACAGGGAGAACACAAAGAGCGTTACATAGGTGAAACCAAACAGCCACTTCACAAGAGGCTTTATCAGCACAGAAGACGCGCGAGTTCAGGACCCCAGAGTGAAGTGCATCTTCATCTCAAAGCCACAAAACACTCTATTGAAGACAGTGAGGTGGAGATTCTGATCAGGGGAAAAGCTGGTTTGAAGAGGAGTTAAGGAGGCAATCTTTGTTAAAAAAGAGAATCCTTCCTTAAATCGTGATGGAGGTTTAAGATTCAACCTTCCAGTTGTTTATAATGGTCTGCTGAAACCTTGGAGACGCCCGAGGCATTCAAATGCTAATCGGGTACTCAAGGAGGAGGCAGCCAAAGTCAGGGTACAATAGGATGTAAATTGGCCCATCTGTTTGTTTCGATGGCCCATTATCAGGAGGTCCCGCCCTGTGGGCAGGGCGTTCACAGAGTAGGATATACACCTGAGTTCACAGACTTGTTTCACAGATTGAGAATGACTTTTGGATGAGAGTCAAAACTTTTTAGTTTTTCTAAAAACAGAGTCCAGATGATTATGACTGAATTTTTCTACAATGTAATAACGCAGAGAATATTGAAGCGCGCCCGCCTGTCCGTCCGAGGGAGTCGGATCTTTCCTTCACTGTGGAACTCCTACAGGTTTCTACTTTTTCCCAAAGAGGTTTGGTGGTTTTTCCTGGCCGAGAAGGAGGGTCTAAGGACAGGGGAGCTTGGGACATCTGTCTAAGGACACAGGACGCTGGGACATTTCCAAGTCCCTATGAACATTGTTTATTTTGTTTTCCACTGTAGCCCCTCGAGGAAACTACTGTTGTGATTTTGGGCGTTACAAAAATAAATTGAAATTGAATTGAATATTCACAAATAAATTGCATTATTGATTGAAATCTGATATTCTTTATTGTTTTGACATTTTAATTTAATAATGCCACTGTCTTTGTTATAACGGGTCTTTTTTTTTTCTTTTTTTTTTTGCCGAAGTTTGTATTTAATGATTTGTATAGAACGTTTTATATGACAAAAACATACTCAATGTGAACACAAGTCTATGTATGAAAAGTACACTGATATTAACAAAATTATATATATAACAGGTCTTTTGGCATATGTTTTAAAATCTGTATAGTCCAGATAATGATAACAATAATCGAAATATGATTATTTTACTCTGATTAATCATTGCAGCCCTATTGGTAATATAAGGAATAGGCACTCCCTTGCCTTTACGTTTACCACCATGTGGCCCAACACGACTCAGAACATCACGCTTGTTAAGCCCGGTCTAAACTCTAAATGCAATATGAGTGGAATAATGCTCTGGCTGATAGAATAGGCTTGATTGTGAACAGTATGGGTCTGATTGCACCAAGTAAACAAGTCATAGGATCCCCCCGCCTGCAATTTCTGCTCTCTCATCTCCCACATCGCTTTTACCACAATTACCATGTGAATAGTGTGTAATGGTGATCTATCCGAGAAATACTGAACTCAATTGCTCTTGATTTGCAGAGGGTCTGAGTCAATGGTGGAGGTCATCGTGGGTGAAATGATGAGAGATGATTTGTACAAAGGTTCCGGACCTGTTTGAAATTCATCAGTGGAAGGGGCCGGATGGGTGAGGTTCATCTTCTGGAGTGGGTAAAAGGGCTATTTAGTGGAACGATAACCAGGAGAGTGGAAGACTGGTTGAATGGCACTGAGATGGAAACGGTCACTGTGGTTGTATGGAAGCTCGTGGGTAAGGAATTGGCTAAAATGTTAAACTTTTGTAAACTTCTGCATGCTGCAAAAGCTAGGCGAGTTTGGAATAGATTTTGGTTTGCGACCAATTTGACAAATGTGTACATGGTAAGCCTATTTCTATTTTATACTATAGTAATCTTAAATCGTTTCTTCATGCATGGCTATGGCAATAAACCTATTCTGATTCTGGAACACTGCTGTCAGCCGAACACAAGCGCTTTACATGACACTATGGAACAATTGCACAATGTAGCTCAAATAGCATGTAGTCCTTGCCCCTAAGTAGGCTACTTTAAAAAAATATATTAATATCTAACATCTATATATTACCTTGAACTTGACGTAAATCACTTTCAGGTGACATGTCATAGTGGGAGGGCGTGGATGTCGATTAAACCATGTGCACTTCTTTTATTTTTTGGCCTGTATGCTTTATTAGACAGGATAGCGTTACGTGAAATGGGGATGAGAGAAACAAGGACATACAGCAAATTGGCGCTGTCCACTCGAGCACGACTGAGCCTTTACAGAAGTTCACGTTACGTCAGAAGTAAACCGATTGTTCTATTTGTGTTCAGATACAGCAGGCGGGCGGCACTGGCATTCTCGTAGCATGAAGCCGCCGTTAGCATTCGCGGATATTTTTATGGTGTTTGGAAGATCGTGATAATTCTGTTGAAAATGGTCCAACTTCCAAAAATGTATAAACTATGAAAAACTAATGCTTATCAGGGCTTTGTTATAAAACATTTCCACGTGTGCTCGCCGGTGGTGCAGTGGAGAAGGGCGTTGCACATGTGCGGTTGTCATCGCTGCAGTTTTTTTTGTGGGAAACCGTTTAATCAAGTTTTTGCGATAGGAAAAATCTGAATGGAAAAAAGACAAAGAAAATGTTACCTTGTTATATTATGCTGGACAATAATGCACCAAAATTATAGCAAGCCACAACAGTTTTACAATTGAATGTTAGTTTTATTTTATCAAGCACACAATCCTGCAAACATATTGAATTTGAAACTTTTGAGAATGCAGCTAGAAATTAGATATTGACTGTCATTACACCTTAGCAAATCTAGCAAACGCATAAACAAGCATTTGTCTGCGCTGTCTACAAAATGAATTGGATAGAACGTTAATCACAGTACCAGGCGGTGTTTGCAACAATTCTGAACAAGGCTAGTCCTGTACGGGTCTATTTGGCACAAAATAGCTCCTAAAGTTTGTGTTTTCTCTCGTAGGCATTGAACAGTGGATGATAGAGCAGCATTTTTACATTAAAATGAATGGTGTATTTTCCCTACGGACATGCTCAAACCTTCTGTTATTTCCTTCAAAAACTGTCTGTAGCCTATTTATTAAAATATACCAATGCAAGGATGTCTATTAGTATTGAAAAAAGTCAGACTTAAGTTAAATAATATATAACCTTTGGATACCCTTGGATTGGATCAGATCTATTTTTGGTCCCTCGGTTTGTGACTTTACACTTCTGGGGCTTGAACAACACCTTCCATCAATCCACGCTCAGAAAAACCAAGTGCTACCGTTTCCTCCGTCCAAGCTAGCAGAGCATGTCCGGGCCCAAGCTAGCACTCTGGAGGTGTCTGATAATGACAGCCAGTGAAGTGACAGTGAGAGGTGTGCGGCAGGATCTGTTTTCGCCTCCCGTCTTGCACCTCGGCTAATCCCCGGGCGCCCATGTTAGCACGCGGCACGAGGAAATGAGCTAAGAGCCGACTGCTGTTGCGAGGTGAGGATTATGAGAGAAGACACAGAGTAAAAGATGTGGCAACAAGTGTGGCACCAGGGTGTCGATCTAATGGCCTGACAGAAAGGCATAAATATAAACTGTACAGTGTTATGTAATGTGTTATGTGTGGGCGTGTCGACATTTATGGAACTATTGTTATCTCCAGTTTGAAATGTACTTGTGCATTGTTATATATTGGTGTGGGTGATAAAAGTAAAAAATGCTTAGACAAAATGCTTTATTACATTTAAAAAAGTAATAATATTAAACAAATTTGGATTGTTTTCATAGTACAGTATAGACTCCTTCCAGAGATGAGTCGGTAAGAACATTCTGTCTCATTAATGATTAGCATAAATGGACTCATATTATGCATCATTTTTATTTTTTTGGGCCTTTAAACATGCTCTTGAGAACCTTTACTTTGGCATTTCATGTTTTAGAGCTTAAAATAATGCGTGTATTGTAAACCACACATGACTTTTCTTCCCTCATTAGGAGTAGTGTCAGCAACTGGCAGCAGAGAGAATTACCATGGGGAAATAAACAAAAGCTATTTTTCCCACGGCATGCTAATATATAAGTACACATTTGTAATGAATGTAACGTGATGCAGAAATGCTCAGAACAGGTCTGGTAATGATTTATGTTTCTTAAAAAAACAGCACAAGAGACCTCTCTGATGTCACAAATCGGGGAAATTTGAAACCCAGTGTTTTTGTGAGGCTCAGGGGGAGGCAACCTTGTGAACATCATCAAACAGGTGTGAATACAACTCCAGGTATGTTTTTGAACAACGTTATATCATGTTTAAAAGCTCAAAAAGTCAATTTTGTGTAATAATTGTGCTTTAATTTGGCGGCAAAATAAAAACATGAATGGCTGTTATTTATATGTTCACTTTTGCCAACAAGCGTTAACTGTCCATTTCTAACTTTCAGCTCCTTTTTAAATAAAGTTGAAATTTCTTCTTTATGCAGTTTGTCCAGCATAACGTTAGATTTAAAACAAAAAAATATTAATATTATTAATGACTGTACATCCAATCAAAGCATTACCAGGTTCAGTATCTTTAAAAAAAGAAAGAAAAAGGCATTGTCACTATAAGCAGGACTGGCCACTCGGAAGACCTGGCTAGTAACTTAAAAACATCTTTTTACACAATGAGGCTTTAATCAGTCTAATACGTGTGGAAAAAGTCCCAGAAAGAAGGCCTTTTATAACCAAAAGTAAATATTTCCTTCCGACACACGGAACAAATCAATCAGGAGAATTGTCTGAGCAAGAATAGGTCACATCTCTCTTTTCCATTTTAACTTGTTGCCTTTTATTTTTTTTATTTTTTGTTGTTGTGTTCAATCACTAATCACAAAGTGCACGGGGGACACTTTGCTTTTGGTCCGTTGCTAGGGGAAACCTCATTGTCATCGCATTTGTTTGGTTTCGTCTCCAAAGGTCAATGGTTTCTCAGATTGAGCACTTTTCATGCAAATAATTTTCTCAAGTAACTCGCGGCTCCCTCCGAGGCTTTTCAGAGATGCTTTTCACGCAACATGGAATAAATCACAGCCTGTCATGTGTAAGGAGAGCAGCAGAGAGTGCGATTCAAATGCACTTTGCTTGGAAATAGTCGTGCCGTCGCAATTTTAAAACGGACCTTTCGTTTCCATTTTTAAATAACTCGTACAAAAGAAGCTGTCAGGAAGAAAAGAAGCAATTTCTTGAACCTACAGGATGTATGAGCTGTAATAATTGTTCTACTGTGTCTTTGACTGTCATATCTTGCCTGGAGATATATTTAGCGTTTTGACTATGTTTCTTTTTTTCCCCCCTGAGGTAAAATCATATTTGAGCTGGAAGTGTTAAACCGGAGGCAACAAAAGTTTTTTTTTTTTCTTCTCGTTTCCTTCCGTACTTTCTGGGAGTGTTCCGTTCTGTTTATTTTTCCGTTCTGTTTTGTAAATATAAAAACTTTCAAAAATAAATATGTACAAAAAACTTTTTTTTTTTTTTTCTGGCCCAAAGGCTTTATTTGTTATAGTGTGAAAGGGGGAGAGAGGGGGCATAGACAGTCGGCAAATGTCAAGGACTGGACTCGAACACTCTTATCCACTGCACCACCGGCAAAGCACTGAAAATGGACAGTTACTGAATAAAATGTATTGGTAACATTGTCCGTTATAGTCCAACAGTACTGTAGTCTGAATACCTAGAATACTTTCACGATGAGTTGCATTATATAGGATTCAAATATCTTTGTTTGTTGCACTGTTAAACATTCATTTATCACAAATTCAAGATGAGAAATCACATATGTGCACACCATAAGGGCGGCGTTTTCTATTTTTCTTACTAATACCGTTATACCAGTTTGAAGACTAACATGTATGATCAATCGCAAAAGTAACTGTAGTCTGAATACCACCAAATGAGGGAGTAAATGTAGCTTTATACACTTTCCAAATTTGTACTTTTGATATAGGCTTATAGTTGCATCCTGACACTGACTGCAAATGTAAGTAAAAAGTAAGTTTGGGTACATCTGCTAAATCGTGTGGAGTCTGGGTTGCCTGTGCTAGGGCATAGTTAGTCTGGTAGTCACTTACCTACAACTCACACTTGATGTATTGTGTTATTCATTGGCGGGTAGCCCACCAGAGACATTTCATTTCAATTTTATTTATTTATACAGAGAAAACCCAGTGAGAACAGTTCTCTTCTTTATGAATACCCTGTTAAAACAAAACACAGATTAAACAACGAACAAACACAGGATATCCAAATAAAACGCCAATAAAACAGTCAGTAAAATGAACAAATACATCAAAACACACTCCTGTCTCTGTGTTAACACGATGGGACTGTAAAACAAAATGTCCTGAGACCTCAAGCAGTGACTATTTGATCTGAGGTGCAACAAACTTGATAAACAATCAGGCAAAATGCCAACTAGAGCCTTATAAACAATAAATGGTTGCGTCCCGTATACAAAACAAACTTGGCAGCCACAAGAGTACATGTTATATTGTTGTCCCCTCATTAAAAACATACCTGGAGTTGTTTTAGTTTCATTTATTCATGTTTCATCAACGTGTTTACGAGGTTGTCTTCTCTGAGCGCTCACAAATCATATCGTTTTGAATTTTTCATCACAGTTAAAAAAATTCTCTCGTACAGTTTTTAAGTCCATAAACCATCACCGGACTCGTTCTGAGGTGAAATATGATCCACAACGATCACATGCGCAGCAGTCACGTTGCCTAAGGGCTTGATTTATTTGTTTTTTTATTGTTTATTCCCACTGTTGACACTAGAGGACTTCCCAAATCCCAAAGGTGACCAAACAGCATGTTTAAACGCTAATTAAAGCCACAAGAATGCATAATTTGTCCGCTTTTAACTTGAATTGCGCCTTACAAAAGAACCGGCGTCACAGATTAGCATTATGGAGCGTGTACAAACAACGGTTCTTGCAAATCATTTGCTGGGTAAGTTATAGGTTACTGGTTATTTTTTTTGCTAACCTGAACGAGCGCGCACCTCACACTCCCCTCACTCCACAGGAAAACGATGTTGATGCACCGAATCCACCACTTGGAAAGGATCAGCGCGAAGTAGCAAAGCCAGGGATCGACTCCAATCCAATGGCCTCAAGCTAAGAAGCATCAGGCGCTAACACGACAATGCGCTTCGTGATAACATATTAGTTTGAAAACACAACTTTGCAAAGACTTTGAAACAATATCTGCAGCGCTTACTCAGGTGCGATTGGTTAGGTGGATGCAATAGGAGGTGTCGCGGCCCGTGATGCGCGTGTGTGAGTGTGTGTGTGTGTGTATGTGTGTGTTGCGTGTCTTTGAAGGAGGAGGATTCGAAACATGTGTCGGAGGCTGGGAGAGCGCCGCTAGGGACAAACTCATGCGCACATACATTCCTCCGTCAGCTCCAGGACACAAACAGACCTGCCTTTGATCCGCCGTGCCAACACACTTCCAACAAATGCAGGACAAAATGCTGCAAAGTGAGAGCAAATGGGAGGCAGGCCGAGATGTCAAGTAAGACCTCGGAGTAAAGGATTGAGTGTCGAGTATATATGCTAGACGGGAAGATTTGTTTAAGGCCAGAAACTGCAGGTGAAAAAAAAAAAGGAAAAAATCTTAAATTTAGAAACTTTGTCTGTAGTTTATTTATAAATACAAGAAGAAGAAGAATTAATAAAAATAAGAGATTTTATGCGTAAAAATTGCACATATTTAGGATAATCTGAAAAATAGATGGAGGCAGGTTTAGATTTCTTGGTTAATTTTGTTGGCATATTAGATGCAAAAACAATTTACATGAGGGATTTTTTATGTCTTAAATAGTATTAGACTAAACTTGATCTTACTGAAAATTGCCATGAATAAAACTAATTTAGCTTCACTTTTAGGAGTTAAAACTTTTATGAATCAGGCTTTGAGTTACTACAAACCCTTCCGTACGTTGTGTCTTATCTATATCTTAAGATTTAAAAGTTTTTTTCTGTGTTACTTTAAGGGCTGATCATTATGTCTCGATGGGAGGAAAATACATTTGTGAAGTGAATTACCGTATTTTGCGGACTATTAGCCGCTACTTTTGTCAGATGTTTTGAGCCATGCGGCTTATTTAGAGGCTGCGGCTTTTCTGTGGTTTTTTTTCTTTCACCGCTAGGGGCGCACTACTAACCGGAATTAGAATCAAAACTACAGAAAAGTTAAGCAAAGAAGCAGATGTTGCTTTTTTATTCAGCTAGCAAATAGAACACGGACGACAAATTACCAACTAATAAATTATTTTCAAATTCTTGCCCCATCATTATGGAACTCAAACGAAGAAGTTCGTATGAAGCAAGTTTTAAGCTGAAGGCCATCGATCTTGCTAGGAAACCGCGCGGCTGCACGCAAGCTTAACATCAATGAATGTACGGTGAGACGCTGGAGGGGACAGCGAGAAGAGCTCATGCGATGCCAAAAGTCAAGGAAAGAGTTCTGCGGCCTATACAAAAGGTGCGGCCTATGTATTGTTTTATTATCGTTTTTTAAAAAAATAGAGCAAATGCGGCTTATATAGGGGAGCGGCTAAAAGTCCGGAAAATACGGTAAATGAATTCATAAAACATCCTTAAGTACAGATTGGACAATGTCGTTGTATCCATGTGAAAGCACATGCACAGAAAAATAGTGTCTATAGTGGCTCACCTTAAAAGAGCATTTTATACATTTATTTTTCGCAAATAAGAAAAGTTTTGCCCATAGTAAAAAAATTACTATCCTCCATATAATTCTCACTATACCCCAAAAAAAAAATTCTAAAAAATGTATAAGAAAAGTTAACGGATCAAGTAACAGTTGCCGGAACGCACTGGGACAGTTTCCAGACTCTGTTCCGGCTCAAATTAAATCTGAATTTAAAGTTAAATTATTAAATGTTGAATTGCAAAATCATCAATGCATTTGTTCTAGCCTAGCCCAAAGATTTAATAATATTGGCTTATAATTAATACATAAAAAGCTCTGTTGAAACATTAGGGTCTGTGTAACAATAAACATTTGATTACAACTGGCCACAGTTGTATAAATATACATAATTCATATGTTTATCTTAGCCCATTTTTTATATAACATGTAACCCTTAACATGCACCTTACGTAAACGTTAGACCTGTCCAAGCCTGAAACAAAGATCTGGAGATGGGTCTGCGACCACTGCTCCTGAGGACATGCCCCAGCGCCATTGGGGGATGGGTCGAATGCCGATGAAATATGAATTTTTCTCCCAGTCCATTGACGACTTGTTCAAAACGACAGAATTGATAAGCCTCTCCATAGTGACATTTCACAGTATAAAAGCATTAGATTTCAATTTGTGTGTTTTTTATGTTTGAAGCGGGATCTATATATGTATCACTCAGAGACCCCAACTAAGTACAGGGGTTGTGGGCGGGGATAGGGGGTAGGTGAAGGCAGCGATTTTCTGAGCACTCGAGCCTCAGTTGCAGAACAATACTCAAACATGCAGGAATCCATAAAAAAAAGTCTTCATTAAGACTAATTTAAGTGTTGTTGTAAAAAAAATAACACATTTCAGCTATTTCCACTCAAAATGTCTTTGAAATAGACAACATAGTGCTTGTGAAAGAAAAGCATCCTTGTCTCACTGACCTTCGAAGACATTTCATCTGAACTCCAAATTCTTCTCTTTCTTGCAGCTGAGGATATTACGCTCATATTTTCCCACCTGCTGCACATCTTATATTTTTAGCCGCCAAGGTTTTTATGAGAGGCTTCATGCAGCGCCAACCGTTCCCCCTGCTTTGTGCGTTAGCAAGTCGTAGCGGCTCAGCAAACTTACAACGAGGCCGTTCCAAAATGGAGAAATGAAAGCGAGCGAGGTTCAGGCGGGTTAACCTCGGAACGAAACCTATCAGAGTTGAAACGGAACAGATGTTTTTACAGTCACTGCATCTGGACGAGGAAAAAAATAAACGGTGTAATGACCTTTTCTGTCCACTAGATTAATTGTTGAAGGAAATTATCGGAGTATTAGCCCCACTTATCCACATGCATCTGTAACTGAAGACAATGAAAGTCCGGCCTGCTGGACTCATTAGCGGTCTGCGTTACAAGTTTATTTTGCCAAACCAAACGTCCCAGAAGTGATAATTGATAGTAATGAGGAAATAGGTTATCACTTTTTAATGCTATGGTCTTAACAGATGCGTAATTGGAAAATCAGATCTGGTCCGTGTTACCGGTGTATAAATCTTAGCTAATTTTATGAGCGCATGTTTCAGATGTTCTACAGGTGAAAACGATCAAATGTGCTCAGTTGAAAAGACTTTGCAAAGAAAAGCAAGATTTCAACAGAAGATAAGTAAGGGTTATGATCCTCTTGAGTGTTGCTCAGATAAGATGGAATAGATAAAAGCCGTTCAGCAGCTGAAAATCTTAGAGGGCCCGAGGCCATAATGCTCTTCCTGCTTGAGAAAAAATATATATTTAAAAAATGTAAATATATAACTTCAAAGTGTGAACAGTGTATACAAACTGAACAAAGAACTAACACTTAACAGAAGGTTAATGTCACACTGTTCATGTCCAGTAAAAATAAAAACTATTGACCAATTTTTAACCTCAGCTGAGAAGCAGGTGTACACTCAGAATTGCTTTTATTCCTTCCCAAAGGCAAATCAATTTCCTTACAGACATGCAACCGACCAGCAAAAAGAAAGAGATTTATCAAAACTTAAGATAATAAACTAAAATTTCACAAAAACTAAAAATCAGTATTACGTTTTCATCAGCCAATCCCCCGGGGAAAACAGAATAATTTGTGTTTTATTCATAGTATCCTCATGTCATATTTACATATTTTCATTAGGGCTGCAACGATTACTCGAGTAA
The DNA here is from genome assembly GCA_015082035.1 of Chaenogobius annularis. Taxonomy (NCBI): domain Eukaryota; kingdom Metazoa; phylum Chordata; class Actinopteri; order Gobiiformes; family Gobiidae; genus Chaenogobius; species Chaenogobius annularis. The sequence continues at coordinate 139,756 of BJKM01000634.1, forward strand.
ATCAAATAATTCGATTACAAAAAAGCTTCGATTATTATTTTATTGCTTCGATGATTCGTTTAATTTACATATTTAATCAAAAACACGTGAATCTGTGGCGCGCGGAGCGCACGGAACGACTTGTGGCGCTTTTGTTTCACACGGAGCTTGTTCCGCTCTGACGAAGGTGCAACAGGAAGAGAGCGGCGCGTTTTAAAGAGTTTTGATGAGTGAAAGAGCCATGGATCTATTATAATAATCCAGAGCTGCAACTCTAAACACCGCATCTAGCTCCGCCCACCCCAGCCCCGCGCCTTCGACACGCCACCGCGGACCCCCGCGCTCCCCCACTCAACAACTCAACAACTCTGCTTCCCAGTCACAGTCGTACTTTTAAACAGCCAATGCACATGTACAACATGCACAAATTTATATGAAATTAAGAATATTTTTTTTAATTTTAAGCAGAAATTCCTTATTTTGTATTTGTTTGTTACTATGAACTATAAAGTTTATCTAAAAACTGATTTAAAATGCGTATAAATGGTTTACTGAATGTACAAAAAAATTAATCGAAGAAAAGAATCGATAGATTACTCGATTACTAAAATAATCGATAGCTACAGCCCTAATTTTCATATTTGTATTTATTTTTTGGCCCATAAACTCACATAAGTCACATTTGAATAAGACTTTATCCTACATGCCCTTTTTCCAAACCGAAAATATTACCTTCCTTTCCCCGCTTGTTTGTAGCACTTAGTCTGATTTCCGGTGACGCTTTAGTGCATTTCCGTGTCCAAGCGACCCGACTGGCCTCTGGCAGAAGTGCTGAGGTGACGGCTGATTGTGTGTGTCGGTGGGCTGCACTGGTGTCATGTTGAATTACACAGTTCACAGGAGCGGAGCCGGAAGACTGACAACGTCATGAGGCAAGCGGCCGCCAGTCAGTCAGAGCAGTGACAAGCAGCAGCTCTGAGCACCATTGTTCTTTACAAGTGTGCACAAAGAAGGGGAAACGGGTTACACACAAGGGGTAAATAAAGCAAAGCAAGCTAAGTTCACCTGTCAGTCAGTACTGTCTTTTTGTGTATTTTCTCTTGATGTTTAAATGCATTCAACCCTCCAGCTAGGTTCGACTGATCAAGAAACCGGCTCAAGATATTTGGGTTTTTTGGCCTGTAGGTTCTATTTGACAGGCCAGTACGTCTTAAAAGAGGGATGAGAGAAGGAAGGACACACAGCAAACCGCCAGAATTGGTTCCACGGTGATTTGGCAAGGCATGGCAAGGCAAGTTTATTTGTAGAGCACAATTTGTACACAAAGGCAATTCAAAGTGCTTCCCACAACAGGACATTATTTTAAACTATTCTGACATGTCTTTGTGATTTTAATTAAGACATAAAAGAGAAGAGTGCAAATAAAATCATTTCAGTCTTATACACAGCTAAACAAAATGGTTTTTAGCTTAGATTTGAACATTGCCAGAGTAGCGGCCTGTCTCACATCCTCAGGAAGACTGTTCCAGATTTTAGCTGATAAAACTGAAACGCAGATTCCCCATGTTTAGTCCTGACTCTGGGCACCAGCAGGAGGCCGGTCCCTGAGGTCCTCAGAGTCCGAAAGATGGTTCATATGGCACTAACATGTCCGAAGGATGTACTTTGGTGCTAGGCCATGGAGAGACTTGTATAACAGCAGAGCTGCTTTGAAGTCTATTCTCTGAGCCACAGGGAGCCAGTGCAGAGACCTGAGCACAGGACTAATGTGATCGTACTTCCTGGTTCTAGTCAGGACCCGAGCCAAGCAGCGTCAGCGTTCTGGATGTACTGCAGCTGTTTTACAGCTCGTTTGGAGAGGCCAGTGAGCAGGCCGTTACAGTAGTCTAATCTACTAGAGACAAACGCATGGATAAGTCTCTCCAGGTCTGGTTTAGACACTATACTTTTGATTTTGGCAATGTTTTTTAGATGGAAAAAGCTGCTGATGTTATTGATCTGACGTGGCTGTTAAAATTCAAGTCTGAGTCCATTATTACCCCCAGATTTCTAACTTGATTTGTAGGTTTTAGAGTGAGACTCTGGAGGTGACTGCTTGTTTCAGTGGGCCAAAGACGATGATTTCAGTCTGTGGCCTGCACACGAGCCGCACCCATCCCATTTTTTCAAAGGGCTCTAAAAATTATGGAAAATAATATAAAACATATTTTCTTTGATATTGAGTTTTATTTTATTTTTACATTTTGTTCATTTGAAACCGCAATAATGAGTCCATGGCTTCCTGTTATTTTCATCTACTCATCATTTTTGAACCCTTTATGTCTGACCGGAGTCTGAACTATTTTATAATAATTGCATGTAAGCACAGAGAAGTGGGCGGACATAGGGGGTAAGTGAACACAGATATTTTCTCAGCACTCAAGCCAAAACTGGATTAATCAAACATACATGAATCAATCCAAATACAACCTTGAGTAAGATAATGATGATGGAACACTGTTATAACACTGTTAACAGCTCATAAAAGTGAGTGATCAATGGAGGTCCAAGCACCAGACCACCTCCATGTTACCACTAAGATGTGGAGTGACTCAGAAAAAAGGTAATGTAGTGTTGTTCGGGTCCAAAAAGTCCAAATAAATCGAATGCATCACCATAACTATTTGTGTTGATAATAAAATTTAGAGGCTTTTGATAAAACTATCCTACAGATGTGCATGTATGTGATGACATTAGCTGGTATAAAAAATATGGCAATCATACTGCCAACTCTTCCAACGGGAGCGTCTTCACATCACATTGAAATTGGACAAAGGCCAAAGCCAAGACTAAAACAAATTTTAGTCTTAATCAGGATTAAAGTGGACTCAAACTATGACTAAAACAGGACCAAACTAGGACCAAACTAGGACCAAAACAGGACCAAACTAGGACCAAAACAGGACCAGACCGGGACCAAACTGGGACCAAACCAGGTCCAAACCTATGTTTTGGCATAGTACATTAAACAAAAAAAATTTGTAAAACAAAAGCATGTTAATTTTGTTTGGTTTTTTTGCTGTTGAAATATTTATTTATTTATTTTTTTAAAAACTTGCGTCCTTACTGTGAGTGGGCTTGCATCTCCACAAAATGTACTCTTACTTGTCTTGTTTTTTTGCAAATGTTGTTCCTTTAGCTATACTATTCCAAAGTATGGCATGAAACGTATCTTATCTGCATGGACAATGTTCAGAAGTATGGTTTTGGCTTTATTATTAATCGAATCTTATCCTTTGAAAATGGGTTGTATAACTTGCCTGTTTTGATTTGACCTTTCTTATATCGTTTGTCCTTTTAGACGTCTCACCATGACTGTGCTACAGTTTATTAAATGAAATTGCTATGTTGCCTTGTCACGGACCAGCTGCTACTTCAGTGACACAAAACATGCAATCCTCCGTTCTGTGGGAACCCGCTCTTTATGGCGAGGGTCACAGGAGACATTACGTGGAAGCCGCTGTTGTTATTGCCATTATTCTCACACAATTCAGGAAAAGAGCTCTCGTTTTTAGAAGTCCATATATCGACAGAACAATGAAGCCATGGAGCTGCACAGGGAAAGGGAACTTAGCACATGTTTACATTTAACTGGCTTTGCTACTGCAGTTTCCTGCTTTTATGCCACCGTCTTGTTTATCTAAGTATTGTTCGGGCACAATGCCACCTTTCTACATGTATATTATTCGGACAAAAGCGGTTTGAGCCAAAGTTGTTCTCTGTATTTCGAGTCTTTTAAAATCAAAGACTGTTTGTGAAAGGGTTTAATATAGCTTACAAAAGGTTGGTTGGTTGGGGCCAGTGTAACAGGTGGCAGGAAAACACAATGAGATCATACTGGACCATAATGCACTTAAGTCAAATGAGTCATTCAGATTATTGTTGATTTTTTTGCCTGAGAATTTACAACCAATAATTGTATTTATTTATTTCATTCATTATTTTTGTGTATAATCGTCCCTTTTTTCTAAGCTCGGGTCCTCTCCCAGAGGCCTGGGAGCTTGAGCGTTCTGCGCAATATCTTTGCTGTTCCTAGTACTGCACTTTTCTGGACTGAGATGTCATGTTTCTCCAGGGATCTGCTGTAGCCACTCCTCCAGTTTGGGGGTCGCTGCTCCGAGTGCTCCGATGACCACCACTTTCGCCTTCACCTTCCTCACCTTCTCCAGCTCTTCTCTGAGCCCTTGGTATTTCTCCAGTTTCTCGTGTTCCTTTTTCCTGATGTTTCCATCACTGGGTATCGCCACGTCAATCACAACCTCTGCTGTTTATCCACCACCACAATGTCTAGTTGGTTTGCCATTACCATTCTGTCAGTCTGTATCTGGAAGTCCCACAGGATCTTGGCTCGGCCATTCTCTACCACCTTTGGGGGTGTTTCCCACTTTGACCTTGGGGTTTCCAGTCCATACTCCACACAGATGTTCCTGTACACTATGCCAGACACTTGGTTATGACGCAGTTATGTGCTGGATTGTCTCAGGGGCCCCTTTGCACAACCATTGGTAGGATTTCTTGATATTAGCCACTCCAGTTATGTTCCGGTGGTACATCCCATGTAGGGGCTTGTCCTCCCATGATGGCCCCTCCTCCATGACCTCATCCTCTGTTCCGCATTGCCTGAGACATTCACTGAGCACGTCATCTGTTGGGGCCTTGTCTTATATGCCAGCTATTGTTCCTTCTTGGAGTGAGACCCTTTCTGTGTGGACTACCTTCCCTCTCTTTGTCACCATCCGACTACACTCAAGCCCGAATGACATCCCAATGTCAGCGCTGTAGATCCTGGTCGTGTGGAGTCGATGTCTTGCTCGCTCTTAGCGAACAGTTTGATGTCATCCATGTAGGGGAGGTGACTAATCGTGGCCCCATTCCTGAGCATAGCATGTCTTGTTGACTATTTGGCTGAGAGGATTCAGACCTATGCAGAATAGCAGTGGGTGTGCCACATGTGATGGACACTTGTGAAAGTGGTTTTCCACAGCTGCATCGAGTTTGCTATGAAGGCTCTTGGAGTAATATAATAAATATAATATATGTGTGTGTATATGTGTATATGTATGTACGTGTATATGTATATATATGTGTATATATATATGTGTGTATGTATGTATATATGTATGTATGTATATATGTATATATGTATATATATATATATATATATATATATATATATATATATATATATATATATATATATATATATATATAAAAAATGAAAATGTGACTTAATCATAGGACAGTTGTGTACTGATATTGAGTACAGTGTGAACATGACATTCTAATGCATTTTGTTGTTCTTCTTAATCAAAACATAATTTTAGTAAACTTTCAACACCGGTTTTAGGGGATATTCATGAATCAGGACGCGTATCGTATCAAATTATCTCTAGTATTCGTATTGTATTGTGGACCCTGTATAGGAATACATATTGTATCGTGAGGTACTAGGCAATACCCAGCCCTACTACACACAGACTTCCCGTAGTTCCTGGGGTTTGCCTGCTTAAATTGGACTAGGCCAGTTATTCAGTTTTCCTGACATGTAAACATATCATATACTTTATACCTTGTCTGAATTCTACAGCCCGGCGGTTGAATCATTTGTTTATCTTCATCTTTTCAGACGAAAGTGTTTCCAACGATAATCCCGGTACGTCAATCAAACTCTCACAATTGCTCTTGTGTATCTACAGTTTCCTCCGAATCAAAGCGAGACTTCGAGCAGCTGGGCCTCTTTGCACTCATCACACAAACATATTAAAAGCACTGAGATGAGCCAAGAGCCAAAATAACTGAAGTGTGATTACCGTCTCTCCGGAGGCCATAGTTTATTAATGTGTCACTTCCAATAAAGCTCTTGCTATTCTGATGCTGGTCGTCATGGCGACCCCAGTCACTTGCGAGATCGAGACAAGGGTTAGGAGCGATGGCTTTGCATGAAGACAGCTCCACTCACACATAATAGCTTAGAGGGTAGATAAATGACAAGGTGCTATGAAATTGTTCCATGTTTTTGATCTTTTCAAGTGTTTGGTCAATTTTGCCGAAACGTCTTGGGGTTGCTATAGAGCTCCAGACCCTGCATGACTAAATTTGCTTCGGACGGCATATTTGGCAGGGAATTGTTGACGAAAATGAATAGTACTAAGCCCACTTTTATTGTCATTAAATGAAATCGTAGACAGCGATTTATCATTAAATAAAAGCGACCCTTACCTGGCAACATATGTTCTTTTCAAGAGTGCACGCCCCAAATTTGCATTATCAATATTAATTTTCTACTGTCTAATATCATCATATCGTAGGTGTCCCTGGAGATGTCTGTGAGAAATATAGCTTATTCTTAAATGTTCACTGATATTGACAACACACTGCGCTCTAACAATGTGAAGCTGTTGTACATGACTGAGGCTAATTCGCTGACGTCAACAATAAACACATGAAAATCATTGGTTTAATTCAAGTTTGTGGTTTTATGTTTCAAACCAAATTGTCAAATAGTTATGAGACATTCGTTAAAAAAAAAAAAAACGAGAACACTTTTTTTAAGCTTGTAAGGCTTGATTCACCGCTAGAAACGCACTTTTCTTGTCAATCTGGAGCTTCGTAAATCCGGTAAAAGAATCTGGCCCTGCCTTTGATCATTCGTACATGCCAGTGCGCCACACGAATCCAAACTCTTTTTTTTCCCTCAGAGTCTCAAAGAGCGTTCAAAAAGCTGTCACATTTCAGAACTCAACAAGTATTCAGGTTGTTCAGATAACCGTATGACCACTACCTGCGATCCAAAGACGTAAAATAGTCTCAAGTGAGCTTTGTGAATGGAGCAGCAGGTAGTCGCTTACCTTGGTATGTAATTACGGCTGAATGCATCTATTATGACCTCAAGTGAACAATTTGATTTTAGATGTGACAAGAACATAAAAAATTTGTTTTCTTAGATCAGTTTAAGCCATTTAAATGATGAAGTAGGTTCTCAAATTAACCTACTTCATCCACCACACCCAAATTAAGACTGAACTACGACTAAACCTGGACTAGACAAGGATTTATCAAGGATGGAACAGGACCAAACCAAGTCTACATCAGCCCTAAGATGGGCTCAGTTTAGGACAAGAATAAAAATAAAAACTGTGAAAGCAGCTATTGTTTGGGTTGTTTTCTGTTTATGTGCAATGGCAGCTTTATACACTTTTCAATACTTCAAAGTTGACATAGTATGCATTCATGTAGCTTTAATAGCCTTTTCAACATGCTTTTGGTCACCTTGAGAGAAGTGTATCTCCATTTTCTGGGGGAAATTGAAACAAAGTGATTTGTGAGTGCTCAGAGAGTGATTATCGCAAACTACATCTCCAGTACATACATGGTTAAAAGCTCGGTAAAAGAATATGTACATTTTACATATTGTGTTCTTTGAAGACGCAGTATTGCTGTACCAGGCAAGGTACAGGTCAAATCTGTGGAGAGGAAAGCCCACTCACAGCAAGTGTGCGGGCCTGCAATAAAAAATGAGGCCGATAACTTTGATTCCATACTGCGGATCATTCTGGGAAAAGCAATAACATCTCCATGGAGAAAAAACTGTTGGTCTCCATGGAGTTGTTATTGCTTTCCTAAGAAATGTATGTGCGATATATTATAGCTTTCATCATCTTCATTTTGAGCTTGTTATGCCATGGGCCAAACAAAGAGAAAGGGATATAGAAAGGAATACAATCTGTACAGGTGAAGTCGAAAATGTACTTATGAAACATACAAAATTAAACATAGATGCTCAACATGCTGTGGTAAGAAGTAAGACTTAGTAAACCCAAACACATGTCAGAAAAGGCATTTAAGGAAAAATAAAGAAAAAGCTGTAAGTCTAAATAATTGTTTTGATGTGTTTCAGAACAGAATTAAGCCATACGTTGTAATCCTTCTTCCGGTTGTATTAGTTAACACGGGGCAGCCGACCTCGAGAGAAAATAAGTTCTACACAGACGAAAAAGCTGCCCAGGGCATCCGTGCATTGTTGACTTGTTGGTCACATGAACATTGAATATTTTACACAAATCAATCTACTTTACAGCGTACTTTACCTGCCAGACTTTTCCCTCGTTCTCCATTCAAACCAACGGAGTTCCCGCTGGACCAGAAGTGCCATTACAACGAAAGTGGCGATCACGTGGGAGAAAGAGGGCGGAATCAGGTCAATTAAATATATCATTTTTACATCTATATCAGTTTTTATACCAGCATACACAAACTATAAAACACGACAGTGATGACCGTGAACAAACAAATACACATATTCTGATAGGTACTGCTCATACTCATCCCATTTGGTCTAATAACTTGTCAAATAAATCCTTTTTCAAATTGAGAGTCAACGTCACTTTTTCCATTTCACGAATTTCCATTACAATTTATGTCCAGTCCTTGACATTTGGTTCAGTTTGTGTCATCCATTTCTTGGTTATGGCCTTCTCCGCTGCCGGCTTTCTCACAATGAAACTACATACTTACAATAATACCATATATTAGAAATCCTCATGAAATAATATCATAACATGCACAAAAGCGACAAATTCAAACTCCACTTTCTCTTGTCTCGCACTGGTCTCGAAAAAGCTTTGTGCGTCATTTGTTGGGAATAGCTCCGTTCTTGCCCTAAATTAGAACTTACCACACGCTCTATTCCTGTCCTCTGGGTTGGCGTTACGCATACCTCTCCTGGGACGTCCCGAGCGGGCTGGCATCTCCCATGTTATCACCAGTGCTTTTTTGGAGGTGAGGTCACGTCCTGTTTCTGCTTCCACCTCTCCCTGATAAGAGCACCCATTCCGGACCTCGGGGAGTTTGGATTTGGAGGAAATGGCACAATGGAGCAAGTCTTTAGAGCTACACCAGAAAACACACAAACGCATACAAAAGAAGCAGAACGTGTCGTTAATTACAAAGCTTTAACTGTTTTCTGTCTTATGAACAACTGGTCATGAAAAATCTCAAATTTCTCACAACCATCGCGGTTTCAAGTACACATTTTCAACACGTCTAGGAGCATTAAAGTGACGTATGACAGATTTTTATGATTTTTTTTATTTGGTGTATTTATACCTGTTGTACATGTACATTATAGTTTTACACCAGTCCAGTAGGTATTAGTGGCAAAAACTTTGAAAAATCTGTAGAAAATGACAGGAAGTGACATCACAGTAGGACTATTCATTCCAGTCAAAGTAAATGCATAATTTACACAAATAAACAAAGTTGTAATTTCCAAGTGTGATGTCATCAATCACAAACAGGAAGTGAAATTTTTATAATTTTTGGGCAAAATTGAAAATACACTTATCTTAACTGCATTTTAGTTCAGTTTTTAGAACATGTTTGTCAACGTCTAAACTAAACGGTTGATGGCTTAAATGTAATCGTTCTATGCATTATATTTAGGCAATATAAAGCAAATTCTAGTTACTTACTAACATTTTCTAACTGTTCCTCAGAGTTGGTTAGAGTAAACACTTTACACAAGGTTACTTCAATATGATACAGTAGAAGTAGAAGAAGAAGTAGAAATTTGTGGTTCAGGAAATTAATCAAGATGAAGTAAAAATTAATTTTGGGGAAACTTGGAAGCCGTAGGAATATTATTCGAAGTTATTGTAATTGGGAGGACAAAACATTAAATATCGATGTGGTGTTTTCAAAGCCACAAAAATGAGACGAATGTAATCATATCTGAAGGAGCAGTGGAAGAAACAAAAATATTGAAACAAGTTCATATCATCAAGTTGGTATGGTTACTCATAGAGGGAAGAGGAACCAACACTGTTACACAAGTGAGAGTACAACTATACTAATGAAGTAAATGTACTTGACCTTTCTCTGGTGGAATGCTTCTAGACATATTTGCTAAATGTTTGGTAAAATATATTCTTTAATGCAGCATCTCATAAAAATGCATTTGATTTTATATATGATATGATAATAATCCTGTCTGGCTTTGTCACGCGAGCAATCTTTTCAATGTAAATAAAATCCTCTGTCTCTAGCTATAACATTATATTGGAGCTTTCTCTACCATTATCTGTTGTGCAATGGTGACGTTTGGAGGTCAAAGCTGATAGTCCTCAAGTAAGCTGGTCTGAAGTTTCGTTGTGTTTTATTACTTAGAGTTGATTCCAGTTTTATATTAGCTTTTACATCACAATTTGAAGTTTCAACGCGTTTTTGAAGTTGACGTTTCTCTTCTTGTTTGCTAGCACGACGAGTAGATGTGTTTTTAAAACTCTTTAGCCCGCCATAGAGAACAATAGCCCTGATGGGTATGACCATCAAACTACATGCTCGGTTTAGTTTTCTTTTTTATGTATCGCAAAGTTGGCTGATTACGCATTCAAGCAAGAGAAACTTATAATGTTCTCAATTACAAAATAAGCAAGCAGACAACACTCGAAGCTGAAGTGTGGTACCTTTTAAAAACCTTGTCAAAAACACAAGAGTTTTTGAGTGATCTGTAATTGTGCGTTCACAATGCACTTTTGATTAGAATCGGGATGTTTGCATGGATAGTTCGTTTCGGTAATTGTGAACGCGCAATCGAACTTCGCTCTAAAGGGGTGAACTCTGGTCCGATTGGAAATGTGGGTCTCGGTCGGATTGATTCTTACTCTGACGCAGTTTCTTTCCATTCTATTTAGGCCAGGTCGAGATGCATCTTTCCAGACATTTAGCTATAGATTTTGTGAACGTGAATCGCGTGAACGTGATCTGAGAGTATAATACGATGTTGCAACTTTGTTCCACTAAAATTCACTTTGTTCATTCTTAACGTTTGAGGTTGCTAATCCTGCCAGCAAAGTCGTTTCTGGTCCGCTGCTCTTCTCATCTGGCTACTCTCTAGAAGTCACAATGCAAAGTAAGACATTTTAGTTTTTTCAGCCGGAGCTGGAGTGTGTCCACAATTCTACGGACCTTGATGATACTCATTTTCGGAAGGCCTTGCAGGCGTCTTGAAAAGGCCGACATGGTGCCACTTGTGGTCGAGTGCGTAGCATGTGAGTTTGAAGCCGGCTCTCGACAATTTACTGCGAGTCCTTCGCCAGTCTAAGCCCCATTTCACGCTGCACTGTGTTGTGTCAAATAAAGCCAAAACATCCTAAAAAAGAAAAGAAAAGCCCAACATGACTGAAACTTAGTGGCAAAACGCAACACAACAGCTGGGCAACACACCAGCTTACCAACTTTAGACGTTCACAACTCCTCACGCCAAGCCTGATTATAACTGTTTCACCCTCTGTTTGAATTTAGTAGTTTATTATGATCTATAACATCAACATTTTCCATACACATACATTATTTAAAGTCACGCAACGTAAAAGAGCAAGGTTAAGGTGACTAAAAGCTTGACTGATTTAAAAAAACAAACTGTATTTATATAGTTTTTTCTATAAATACATGACATGGGAACCATAAAGGTGCACTGAGTAACTTTTCTGGTGGAGTCCACAGAGATCTTAGTATTTTGCCTGTAATGTTCTTGAGCCTGGCATTAAACATTCCCATCTCCATGGTGACATCCATCAGACCAAGTTACAAGCCAGATCTGTGTAAGCGACCTCACTCAAAGGAAGATTGTGTTTTGTTTTGTTTTTTCAATTATTTCAGGTTAGAACTAAATTGTCAATAAAAGGAATAAATGCCTCAATAAAAATGCAGACATAAAGGTAAATGCACAAAAGAACATAGTCAAACAAAAGTAAATCATCCAATAGAATACAAAAAGAAAACAAAAATAACAAACCGGATACTAAACCAAAAAGTTTCTAGGATTCTAAATAAATGATTGTGACAATGACCATGGATAAATACAAAGATGAACTATCCAGTAAATGCATGATGAATAACTATATTGAGGAACATTCTTTGCAAAGCATGGAAGCCAGCAGTAACATGGAATATTTCACCTTCACGTACTGCTGTATCTTCGGTAAACTATTGTTATTCATATGCAATGCCTCGAGTGAGACCAAATTGGATAATACTTCACATTTAATTACCTTAATAAGCATGAATGCAAAATTACATTGGAATCTTGTTCGTGCAAGCACTGTCTATCACGACACAATTAAACCATCAGCAAAATAATTTACCACTCGGATCGGAGCGCTCCGTGTCAAGCCCACGCTGCATAATTACTTTTCAACCAGTCCATAGCGCATGAACTGTTTCCCTTTTCTAATATCGACAGCCATTTGTCATGTCAACAGGATGCACAGACTGATGACTTCTGATCACTATTCCGGACGGCGAAAACGCAATTAAGACACTCTTGGAACACAACCGAAGAATCTTTTATTAAATTTTCTATAGAACAGCCCGGCGTATTCTGAGAGCTGTGCGATATTAAAGAATGAAAAAAACCAAACAAAAAAAACACAACATCCTGCTGATGGATCTATCTTTAACTCATGTGAGATTTACAATTACGCTTAATAAGACTGTTCAGAGCGCTGACACGATAACAAGCGCGCCTTCTCAAGCTGCCCATGACAGATGCTCTAATAAATGTTTCGATATAAATTGATGCCGGATAAATCTCCCTGGCAAATGGAAGCGTCATAAACAGCTTGTTGCCTGGCTGAGGGCGCATTTGAATCAGGGAAGAAATTATTAAAAGAAGAGAACACTCGAGAAGGAGAAGAGGACGATAGCGGTTCTGTCAATCTCGAAAGACTGTCAGCTTTTCGAGAAGGAAGGTTTGACGGGTGCGTTGGGGAGTCGTCCTGCGGGTAGGAAAGGGCCACATTGTGCGCGTCACCTGTCAGGAAGGAATTGCGTGTTAACAAGCAGGAGTGGCGATACATATTCATGGGAAGAGGAACGAGAGGCAGTGGTGAGTGATTTGCCTGTCGAGAAGTGCTTTTGGTGAAAGAGGCCGGGTTACATGCGAGCGATGTGTCGATCCCGTAAAGTGTGCAGTATTTGCACTCGTGTTCGTGGGCAACTGGTCTTGTTACGGCACTGGGTAATCCGAAATACTAATGATTGAATATAATTAAAATTTCTGAAATGTAGACAGCTTTTCATAGTGATTGCAGCATTATGACAGGAAAATGTTGGTTCAATTTATTTGTGTCAGTATTGCTGACAAAGTTGCTTGATCATTTCAGACTTTGCAAAGTAGGTTTCAAATTTGAGAGCATTGAGAGCATCCCCTGACGTTAGAACCCCATTCTTGGCAAGGAAAAAAAAGAACAAAACTACAAAATACCCAGAAACCTCTGGGAGAATCGCAGTGAAGGAGAGATCCTACTCCCACGGACGGACATGGCTGCAGATGGTCCAGGACTAGCATCCATTTTCAGATAGAGACTTTAGAGCTATTAACGCTGAAGACCAGAGGGATAAAGGATGGCTCATTTAGTGAAGGAGAGGTCATTCAGGCAGATGGGGAGCGTCCAGGTTTATAGGTCAGGATTATGGCATCCAAGGTTTAGTCATCACTGGAGCAGCCGCGTGCGAAACAGAAACACTCCCCTTAGAGTGGACAACATGCGAACAGCAATGAACAGACACACGTGAACTAAAATATTAAGTACTGTTGATAGGAAAAGTAGGAGGAACCAGAGGATAGTGCTCAAGCTGCCATATTTCCCCCATGATAGTCACTCCAAATGTTTTCACACTGGACTTGGCCTCTTCAACATGGACATGGAGTTCCATAACACAGGAGCTTGGTAGCTAAACGCTCTAATCCAATAGACCAGCATTTCGAGAGCTAAGTGCTCATGCAGCAACTCAACGTGGATATGGCGCACAACACTGACTCACTTGACAACCAATCAGAAGGCTTGCACTGCTTGCTGTGCTGTGAACGTGTTTTGTATGTGCACCTCGGCCAAAACGCTCCTTCACGTTGTAGTGTTGTGCGCAGGAAGTACTGCGATTGATTGATCAATAAAGACTTTATGGATAACTAATTTAAAAAAACAGCGTGGATCATGAGAGACGTGCATAAACCAAGACCAAAAGACCATGCTGATGTCAGTAGTGATGGGCGGATTAATACTAGATATATATCGGTACTTGCAGAGGAATCGAAAAGTATCCATACTCATGCAAACATATTGATACTTAAAATGTCTTTTAACATTTTTTGTTTTTAATACATTTTGATAAAATGTTTGTAATAAATTTTTTTTATATTTTAGGTTTTCTGCACATTTAATTTTCATATTAGTTCAAGAAGAGGAAAGAGGGTCTAACGGAGCGTTCACACTGCAGCGTCAAAGCGTCCAGTTTACATTCATAGTCCAAGTGGACGAGCATCCTGGGCATCCAGCGTTTTTGCAGAGCAATTTGGGCTTTTTTGCGGCGCGAATCCTGCGTTTTGAGCGTTGGACGCGGCGCGTCAAGGGCGTTTGAGCTCTGGACCCGCCAAAGTGTCCGATGCAGAAAAGTTGGACAAAGCTTAACTTTTTTGCGGCAGACGCGGCGCAGAAACCGATCAGAGATTACGCTCCAGTGACGTATCTACGCACTACCTGGAAGAAGGACTAAAACCATGCACCGATAAAAAATCAGCCAGACGCAGCTCTTGGAGCAAATAATGATATTCACTAAACTCTGCTCACCTCTGAAGTATCTGCGGGACCCAGACAAGCCGCCGAGCCGATCGCCTCCGTTTTTGGACTTTGAAAAGTAAATCCACCAAATCCACTTCCTCAACCGAAGGACAGCAACACCGGGAAACACAACTACTCCTCCACTGTGCATGAGTGATGGATGCCTAGGACGCGCGTCTGCTGGTGAGTTGATTTTTGGGACGCGCGAGGTGTCCACCTCGGGCGTCAAGCGTGAATTTAGACGCCGCGGTGTGAACGTAGCTTAAGGACAGGGGATGCTGGGACAGTTATCCATTTGGTAAATTCTTCTTTGTGAACATTGTTTAATCTGCTTCTCTATTTCATTGTCGCCCTTTAAGGCAACTGTTGTTGTGATTTTGGGCGATAGGAAAAGAAATTGAATTAAAAATGAAAATAAATAGAGAGGTTGAAAGAAAAGGATGCTTTATCTTAATATCACCTCGAAACCTCTCTTCGTTGGTATGTGGCGGTGGGTTTTGGACATCTATGAAATGTTGGCACTCACCCCCTGTATATACGATCTCTCCTTGTCTCCCCCATGGCGCATCTCGCAAGAATCATCAATCATGGATGAAAAAATAAATAAATAAATCTCTTCTCCTCTCCGGGCCCTTGACCTTTCCAAGCTTTTTTTTTCTTCTGGGGGATTTTTTCGAACTGTGATATCTTAATAAAAGATAAAGAGATTTGTTCCATGGAAGAATATTCTTGGGGCTTATTACATACAGATATATTATGGTGAGATGCAGAATAGCACCCCAAGGATTGTGGATGTTAGCGGATTCTCTCAGGAGGATCACGTAACGGACGACTTAATACGCTGCAGGAATGGCTTAATATCAGAATGTTATTTCAGTAGTTCTGACTAGATTTGTACAGATTTACATTTTGTTATTACCAGGTCTCTGTAAATTGATTTGACAGAAAAGCTATTTGCACTTACTTAACAATAACATAATTCATAAATAATTCATAAAATCACACATCAAACATTTTGTCTGTATGGAAATATGTTTTGCAAATCGAATTTCGCGGACATAAAACACCAAAATGGAAATGATTGATAGATACCAGTGGAATGTACTTTTGGCTGCAGCAAACAAAAAAAGAAAGAAAAAAAAAGAGGGATGACAGGGACTGAAGCAATTTGACTGAAATAACAAAATAGAAAAATTTACCTTTACTTTTAACTTGAAAATTGACACATTTGGGGTTGATACATTGGGGAAACTAATGGCTGACATTTGTTTATTTTTATTTACTTTTTGGTACTCTGAAAAATAACTACTAAGCCTGAATCATGCTCAATAAACTATGTTCATTATGAATCAGGTTTTAGTTCATTCTTTGTTAAGGCAAATTAAGGTATAGTTATTATAAAGTGGAACATGCACTAGTTATTTAGTTTACATTTATTCTTTTTGGGAATTGAAAATAGTTTAATAAGCAGTTTATGAATGCTTTTAGATACATTTTGTTTTGTTTAACACACACGTTTTTTTGTAATTGGCTTAATAACATTTATATGGACTAATAAGCCATCTACAAATGTAAATGCCTTATGAACAAATATGCTTATTACTACTGTATAAATAGATTACTAAGGAACCTTACTTTAAACTATTACTGAAAAAAATTAAAAGAGACGGACAGAGATTTCCGTCTGCAACTATTTTACTTAAAAAACAAACAGGGACTCAAAATATGTTTTCTCAAAATACAATCAGAAAAAAAGTAACAAATAAAAATAAAGAAAATGCATTTCTCAGTATACTTTAGAATAAAAAATCATTGGATACACCAACTCATATTTTTACCTTGAAGCAGCGAAGCCAAGCTTACAAATTCTGGTTCGACAATGGTACAACATGTTTAGTTATATTTTTTAGTTCACCAAGATTTAAACCTTACTTTCCTGGTAACCACACTGTTAGAGTTTTCCTTGTCTTTGACACAGACATAACCCACAGCTGCCCCCTTCACCTCCGTCCCTCCTGCAGCCTTACCCTGTGGAGCCCTTCGCTGTCTGGGATGTCCCACAGAGAACTGACCCTCCGCAGCCTTTATCCCGCGGAGAGCCAGAGCTGGAGATGCTGCCTGAACCGTTCCTTTCCCCACAGTTCAGCAAAAACAGAAGCCGAGGTGCCCCACAGAATACTCCCAGTGGGCCCCGGGGAGCCTGCTGTGCCGCGGAGCTCCATATGACCCAGACGCACACCTCGTCTCAGGGAGTGGTACTGTTCTTTCTGGGTTTTGGCGAGCCTCAGACACTGTTGTTTTCTGGAAGGCCATTTCTAAGAAATTAGGATGCTGTCAGGTGTCAGAAAATGCACCTTGTGGGTGGAAAAACAACTTTATTCATTGATTCTTACAACAGGACATAGAACATGCAACAATACCAAGTATGTTTTCATTAGCAACCAGAAATGAACAAAATACAGACACATGGAACATTCGGAAAGTGTGTACTGTGGTGTGTACATAATAGATTTTCATGGGTCCGAAGTGACTTCACTCATTGCTACTGCCATCTTGAGGACAAAAGCTGCGTGCTCACTGTAGGCGACAAAAAGTCTCAAATCAAAGGATTCCCCAATAACCAAAGACCTCGTTTGGAACTTTGGACCACAGGAAACATTTAAAATGAGTTCTGTTTTCAGTAAACAGTAAAAATGATGTACAGCACCCTTAAGTTCCACTAATATTTGGGGAAAAATGGTTAATGGAGTTTATTTTGCTCTATGGATTTATGCAATTTACAACGTTTGATTTTCATTTCATTAATTTGTTTATTTCGAGTAAGTCAATGATGAACACATAATGAACACAAGAGGAAAGTAAATATTCCACGCATTTAAGACATTTAATGCTTAAAGCACACTCAAAACAGAACAAATGTTCTCATTTGGGCTCAAAAAGGAGTAGGAAGAAGAAAACCTATTGAACCCCACCCCCGTCTTTCATTAAAAACATAACTCAACTTGTTGGCTTCCTTTTCCCTTACAGAAATGATAACGATAATAAATTCAGTTCAACAGTCTCTAAATGCAAGTTAATATTTTCTTTTGCCATTTAATGGACCAGTTTCAGGATGCTTCCATGCCTCCAAAATATATTCTATTATTATTTCTCGTATCCGTCAAGTCTGACCTGACATCCAAACCAACAAATACTAGTAGCGGTATGTAACCGTATGCTAAAAGCACAATTTATTTTGGTTTTTGTGGGGCTAGATGCAACAAGGAGCAAAATGGAACAGATAAAGTTTGATAAAATACAGGAAACAGGCTTTTTCTGAAGGGCACGATCTTGTAAAGGGCAAAAGTTCTAGCTGTGTGTCTGTTCCAACGGCACGAGTTTTCACAAATTTTGATACTGAATCGGCCTCTCTTTCACATAACAATGAGCTACCTGTTTGTTGAATCCTCATACAATGTGCGCTCCGCTGAAAACGCTGGAGGAGATAGTTTCTTTGGGAACAGGAGTCCGTTCTGTGCTCATAAATACTGGATAAGCCGGTTTTCTCAAGGAGGGATGAGAGTGCAGCCCTGATCTGTGCAGCAGGCAGCATGCAACTGACCCACGACCGCAAAATGCAGCACTTTCAGGCCTCATACATTTAAATGAACACAAGACACTGTCAGGGTGCACCAGCAATGCACACGGTCTGGAACTTTTAAGAAGTTGTAAAAATATGTAATATAACTTCTTCAATGTGGTGCAGTACGTCAGCAGGGAGCACAGCGGCGTTTAGAGGCCAAACACGTGTACTGCAGCTTTTCACACCTATCAATTATGTCTAAATGCTGATTAAATTAGGCGTGCTTGATTCATTTTCCTGACCACAATTGTCACGTAAACAGGACCTGAATTTTGGGAGAAATTGTATGTATATACTGAGCTGTAGGTGGAGATGGGGGGTAAGTGAAAACGTAACATTTCTGAGCACTTTAGCCTTGAGCGCAGGACAATGCAGGATTACTCAAACATGCATGAATCAATCCAAATACAACTCTGACTAAGCATTAATGATGGCCGGCTCGATACCAAATATCGGTATATCGATGCTGACAGAGGTATCGAAATTATCGATACTCACGGTAAAAACGTTCCCCCGTACTTAATTTATTTCTCCTCAAAATGCTGTCAAAATTGTCTTTACATTTGTGTAATACATTGTTTCTATTGTAGGTTTCCTGCACATACATTTAGTTTTCATCGTAGTTCAAGCAGAGATTGAAAGAAAATAATGACGGCCGTGGTCAAATTGTTTATTGTCGAGTAGTTTCAATCCATTTGGTTCAAAACTCCTTTATCAGTATCGGATTGATATTGCACTATTTGACATAGTATTACTTGGTATTG
The DNA here is from genome assembly GCA_015082035.1 of Chaenogobius annularis. Classification (NCBI taxonomy): domain Eukaryota; kingdom Metazoa; phylum Chordata; class Actinopteri; order Gobiiformes; family Gobiidae; genus Chaenogobius; species Chaenogobius annularis. Next base: position 158,778 of record BJKM01000634.1, read on the forward strand.
TATTGAAACAAAAAGACGATAATATCGGCCATCACAACTATGCTAATGATATAGGAACACCATTTACAAGGTCATGAAAGTCCCTTTTAAACTGTTTAAATGAAAAAGTATAGTGTCCTTGTGGAAACCAACAGGTTGCACACCAAGATACTACTCTCTGTGAAAAGAAACATTTTCCCAGCAAAGCAAGGAGTAGCGTTATTTGTTTCACACCGTTCCTTGGATACAAAAGACGAGAACACCTGCTGAAGTTCACCAGGTATAATCTATATCCACTTTGATAGAACGGCACAAATAAAAATCTGCTACCCACTGCTTGGGAACCGACATTTAGCGGGACAAAGATCTACGCTTTTGACTTGTTTGCGAGGAAAGAGGAATTAAGCGAACAAAGGAAGGCTAAAGTGATGTATAGCGGACATTTAATGAAACAGTATGAAGCCTTAAACTGCAATAAAATGGGATTTTGTGGCATATTTCACTTACAGCACTTGAATGTCACTATCCCAAAGCTAAATCTCTGCATCTAATCTGATAAAGGGCTGCTAGATATTGCACCGATGCTTCACAAAGGGAGCGCAGGAGGTGATAAAGGCAGATGGGGGAAAACTCGAGTGAAATACGGTTTTGAATGTAAGCTAGCCCCATGTTGTCCGCGGGAAAGAGTTAGGATGGTAAGGTTAACTGTTCTAAGCCTCCTTTAGTTGACACGATGATCTCCGAGGCGGGGGTTTTCCAAGGTAGCAATGGAGGATTTTTCTGGTGGTACCCAACAGACCTTTTGATTGATTAGTCCTGGTGTACTTTCTTGTTTAATGTTAGCTTGGGTCTACTTCAGTACTGGTTCGGCCCTGGTTTCATTATATATATCGTCCCGATTTAGTCTGTGTGCCGTTAAATGGTAAATAGTTGCATTCGTAAACTGTTTTGATTAGCTTGCTAGCTAGTAACCTGACTAACGCTAGAGTGATATGTGTAGCTTCCCATTATCAATTTGGAAAGTCGATACCGTTCAGGAAGAGGAGGAAGGGGTTACGAGCCGAGTTCTAGTCAACCTCGGCGGCCATTTGACATGCTTCGATATATATTGGTTTAATATGGATGTATCGCATCGTACCAACCATTTCTTCCAGTTGGTACCTTGTTAGCGGAGGCAGAATAGCGCAGCGCATGGAAGTTTGAATGGCAGAATTAACTTATTCTTAAAAAACTCCACACGGAACGTAAAAGCTCATTTAAATGTAACGTAACCACGGTCTGGGTCCGGCTGGATTTCCTGGGCCCGAGCTAAATTATTTTGTCTTGTTTAGTCCTGACTAAATTTACTTGATTGGATGTACTCTAGCCCCGGCATAGTACAGGTTTAGTTCTGGATTTTGTCCTAATTTAGTCCCAATCTTGTTGCAGTGTGTGAACAAGTATGAACAAAGCCATATTTGAATCTCTCGCTCGATGGCATATGACTCTAAAACCCGTTGCTTAACTAAATCCTATCGAATAAATGCTCTGAATACTACCACACAGGGGACTGATCTCGCCACCTGCAGCCTGTGCTAACTCTCTTCTCTCTGGGAGAAAGTGCACTGTTTGTGGGGGTATTAGAGGGAGGGGTCGGCTGATGCTCAGCCTGGATTAGATTTGCAGTGGTGGGAAAACTGTTGAAGGAATGCCAGAAGAAGGTTTCCCAAGAACTGTAAGAGGGGCCGCTGTAGCCGAGACAACTGAACGCAGTATGTGTGGACGAAGATATGAGGCAGAATAATAATTCAAAATGTAATCATGTTAGCATGTTAGCATGGTGAGAATGGTGGGAATGGGTGAGTAGGAGATGGAGGGTGGGGGATAAGCAGTGGTCTCCGATAGGTGGACTCAAGACTCATTTGAGCGATCCAATCTCATATGACAGGTTACACCACTCATTTCACAAAAACCTACACTTCACACAATTTTATTTCAGCTTTTACAAAAAAATCTTTCCTGGTTTTTGCTAGTTTAACCATTTTTATGACATTTATTATTTTACTTCCTGGACAAAATGGTTGTTTATGTCCCAAAGCTCTAATCTTCACTAAATGATTGGTTCCCAACCCTAACACATAACCACAATTTTAACCTGATTGTGAAATAATATATTGTGTAAAACAATAGAAAATAGAATAAAAGAATTCTAACATTTCACATCCTAAATCTCTAATATTAACCAAATGAACGATTCCTGACCATAAACTTAATCCTAACCCAATTAAAAATATATGCAAAACATATGTTGAGGTAATTCTATAACCATTACCTAGCAACGATACTGTAAACAAGAGGCAAAGCTCACCTATTTTACACAAGTTATTATGTACAACAACACCTTTTAATTAGTTGAAAATACATGGACAATGTACGAGCAAAACATATTTTATTCAACGGAATTTTGTTTATTGATGACATATAGAAGGATTTCATTTTAGAAATCAGCTCTACTTCCTCTAATTTTTTAACTACTAGTTGACTTATGGTGTAAAACTACGGATAATTAAGTAGTATTTTGAAAAAACATAAAAAACCTATCATAAGCACTTTAAATCAGCCATAAACGTAAAAATATATTGTTTTTCTCCCCAAGTTTTAACACCACAAATCAAGTAACACGATAAACATGCTTATATTGTGCTCAAAGCGGTTTACGTCTTATAATAATTACACTGGTTTAATATAGCGCTTCAGATAAAGGGTCTTGCTCGTGAACACAATGACAGTATCCACTAGATGACCCAAAAACCTTACAAACTTAAAAAATAGCTAGACAATATAATGATGGCTGCAGAAATCATGGTTAGTGAGCAAACATCTCTGCCAACTGAACAACTAACTTTGAATATTACGACCCATAAATGTTGGAAATACAGGCAATCTAACGATAATAGAACGATGAGATGAAGTGACACAAAGACAGCAGAACGCACCAACCTACCAATGCAAGGACTTTTTATTTCAGTGAGCCATTGTTATTCTTTGTCAGACATTTTGCATGATGATTCGAATTGGAGAAGGCCTCAGTTAGCTTTCGTATGACTTATCCATCAGCAACAAATTTGATCAGAAATGCCACAACTTTGATGAAGTAGACAACGAGAACTTTATAGACCTCCTGTAATGATAGATGTCGAGTGCTGATAAAACAAAGTGTACCTGCCTGTCTGCCGATTTATGGATCTTGGATTGGCACCAAAAATGAAGGATTAAATATTCCAAGAAGCAAAAAAAGAGAAGGAGTATGAGAAAACACGCAAATACAAAAATACACCGCGGTATTTTCATTACGTCCCCCAGTTCCACTTTAAAAGAAAACAAATAAAAAATCGTTTTATTCATTCATTTTTTTCCCTACCGCTTGTTCCCGTTAGGGGTCGCGGGTGACTGGAGCCTATCCCAGTGCCTTTGGGCCTTAGGCGGGGTACACCCTGGACAGTGGCCAACTCGTCGCAGGGTTAACACAGAGATATAGACCACACAGACAACCAATTCACTCTCACAGTCATTCACTAGGGCCAATTTACCGAACAAATGCATGTCTTTGGACGGTGGGAGGAAGCCGGAGAACCCGGAGAGAACCACGGTAACACGGGGAGGACATCATAATGGACACCAAAATTGCATTGAAAAGAAAAGATCATGAAGAACACAATTTTTCCAACCTTTGACATGGAATGAAGCCTTTAAATATGTGACGTTTGAATATTCTCCTGTGTCTTTGTAGATTTCCTTTGGTTTCTCTGGTTCATCCCTAACATGTGCATTTGCTGTAAACTCTTACGTGCCACCGCACCCCTGACACTAAGGCATTTCGTATTTCCGTCACAACCTCGGTCTGTTTCTTTTGAATTAGCATCGGAGGAAAAAGCCATCAGTCAATCCCAAAGAGGCAGCTCGTGCATCCGGGTGAGTTATGCATCACATCATTTTCCACGGAATCACGACGGATTAGTTTGGAGCGCCGCTCGCTCTCCCCCCGATAGCCGACTTGACGTCTTAAAATATGGTTAGCCTCGCCTCTGCTTGACTCAGCAAAGACGAGAAGAAGAAGAAAGAAAAAAAAAACAAGTTTGTCTACGCAGAATTAGAATGAAGATGTTGTTGTAATGCTAATCACGTTAACATTGAGGTTGTAAGGCTTTGAATCATTTTGCAGAGGACAATTGTGTGATTTGTGTCGACGCAAAAGCTGAAATCAAAAGGTAGCATTTATATTTATTGAAAACATATATATATATATATATATATATATATATATATATATATATATATAGATATATAGATATATAGATATATATATAGATATATATAGATATATAGATATATATAGATAGATATATATATATATATAGATATATATAGATATATATATATATATATATAGATATATATATATATATATATATAGATAGATAGTGGAAGTAGTTTGTCTTGAAAACCACAAATCATCGGGAAAAGAAATGTTCTGGAAGGGAAAAGGTCAGCAATTGTAGCCAAGCAAAAATACTGCAAAGTTGACAATAATAAAGAACAAAGATTGATGTCAGAAAGGCATTTAAACGGTTAGGATGTATTACGGGAAAGGAAAACCTATAATAAAAATAGATGAAGGGCAAAAAGGCTATTTTCCTGTAATCCTAGCAAACTCAGAAGAAATTGAATTGGTAGTGAATGCATAAGGCAAAGGACATTATTGAAATGATATTAGAAAAACGTCTGCATTGTTAAGGTAATGCGAGTATAGGCATTTTATTTCGTGGGTTTGAATGAGCAAATTAAAAATGGCTAACAATTAGCAGCAGTGCGTGCAGAAAGGGCCGAGTCCCGTAGACCTGGAAAAGATTTTAACCATATTTAGTATTTACTTAAAAAATGCCTCAAAGAAGATAATAGTAAACAAAAATATGGAACTGAAACGCAACAATGGGAGAAGCTTCATGTCCAAGCTCAAATGGGGCATTGGTTACATTTCTCCATCCAATTCCACAAATTAAACCAACTGCAGAGATATTTAATACAAAAACTCAAAGTACTTTTATCTGAGCTTTTAACCATGTTATAACATTGTATCATGAACATACCTTTACACTTTTTTTAATACACTTTTTTCAAATTTCCCAGAATTGTGTGCATGGTTTTTTGGCCCATAAATCATCACCAGACTTGTTCGAGAGCATTTCTACCATAAAACCCTGTTCATGTAAAACTGCACCTTAAACTGTGAGTGTACTGTAAGTCTGAGCACTTTTAACCAGCTTTTTTTAGTCTTGTTTTGTCTTTCTGGTAATGTTTTGTATTGTCTTTGCTATAATCTGACATATTTACATGGTAATTTACATTAACATGCACTGTCCCTATCAAATAAGTAAACAAAATACATTTCAGCTGCTTGCTTACATCTAGTTTTGGTTTTGTCCCCCATGTTAATTCGCTCTGCTGCCAGTAGATGGAGTGCAAACACAAATCCTGATGAGGGAACACCTGGCCTATTGAAAGTAATGTGCTTATAAGAGATGCCAAAGCAAAGATTCTCAATTTGTTTAATTTTACAAATCTTCTCAGATACACATTTGATTGAGTTGCAATCATGCCCCTCAATTCACTCACTCAAAAGAAAATAGTTTGCACACAATTGAGTTTGAAGTACCTTTTGGGGGCGTTCAATAAAAACAAAACAAGATGAACGCTAAGCTTCTGTCGCTGTAGCAGTAACGCTGAACCTGGAGGCATCAAAGTGTCCTTTTGAGAAATCTGAATCCCTGCTGTGATTTTATTGCCTTTGCATCACTCCACAGCACCGCGTAGGGAGACACTTTTTGTCGCGGGGGCTTTTTCAGCTTTGTTTTGCAAGTGAAGAATGCTCTCATTGACTTTCTCAGACATACCCGACGTGGGGCTGAACAAAAGCCGGGTTGCGTCGCTACAGGGAGAAGTTCACGCTCTTTATTTACAACTAAAATATTGTAACGGCAGGAACATTCAGCCAGGGATTAACAAAATAAGGCTAAAGTCATGGCTGTGAAGTTGAACCTGTCTCCCGCTGGGCTTAACGCAGCCAAATGTAATATTTTATCATGCTGAAAGGGAAGAGAATGGGGACAGGCAACAAAAGGCACAACACCTGCATGCATGATTATAAATTAACAGGCTTAGAAGGGGGGGGGGAAAAGAGTGTTGCCATGACGATGCACTTTCGGTGGCCCACTGTACCACCGGAGATACTGTCCTTAATTAACCGAGCCTCAATGGAGAAGCTAAATTGGTGCTTATTACGGCCATTTGTTTCAAAACTCAGAATGAGGCTGAGGACAAGCAGAGAGAGAAAAACACTGCAAGCAACTATTGTGCTGTACCTAAAAGATTTATTTAAAAAACTAAATAATTTGCTAAATTGATGGTAAAGTTGTTAATGTTTATAATGTTGTTTATATATGTTTTTATTTTTTTTTACAGTTAGCACAGGGCAATCAAGGCAAACAGTGGTCTATCAATAAAATCTGAAATTACCGTGTGTCACAACTGTATGTAAATTGTTCGGAAATATTTTTAAATAAATGTGGTTTTCCCCTCGCTTCTGCTGCTGAAGGTTGGCTGGAAGTCACAGTCACAGTCTCTGTTCTTCTTCTCCCTCAGCTGTGATCATAGGCCCGTTCATGCTCCGCTCTCTCTCATGAGCGTTTAGAACCAGAGCAGCGTCTTTTAGAGGTCTGCACATGCGCTCTGAAGGACAACACTGTGCGGGAATCTTGGATATTTGCTGGTTGTGCCTAACTGAGCATGTGCAGAGGAGAAGTGAAGCAACAGCAACGCCAAGTTTCAACAAGTGACTTAAAAACTATCCTTTAAAGACAAGTTGTAGCTAAGACTCTAATGATTTGACATTAGTTAGAAATGCAGGCAGTCATTCAACAACATAGAGCGCTTATTTGTGTAATGACTTGATCGGTGAAGTGAGACTATTCAATCCATCCAGCAGATAAGTTAGTTTAGCTGAGTAGGTTAGTCAGTCGCCCTTCACACAGGTTTGAGACTGACTTTTGGATGCAAGGGTGTTGTTTTTTTTGGGTTTTTTTTCTTCACTTTTGCATGCAAATGTTACCCACAAATCAGAATCAGAAATCAGAAAGGGTTTATTGCATTGTCAATGAACAAAATCCACAAACATAGGAACTTGTCTCGGCATTAAGGTGAAACATAAAACACTGATCAATAATAATAATATATAAAAACAACACATATTGTTAATATTGATGAACACCCCAAGTCTGCTAGCCAATCCATAAAGGTCACTGCACGCTACTGCGTTGATGACGATCATGGCTCATATGATCAGATCACCAGCAGCAGATCTGACATTTAAGGTCTGGATAACAACAGGTATAACAGCTTTCTACCAGGTTGTAAAAGAAAAGCATTGATATGTTGAAAGAATCTTTTGACATGGCGAAACGAGAGGCATTTACCAATAATAAGATAAGATAAGATCACCTTTATTTGTCCCACAATGGGGAAATTTCAGGGTTGCAACAAAGGGTACAGAAACAGATTATGCACAGTATAATAATAAAAACAGATAACTTAGATAAAGAAAGCTCTTATAAAAAACTCTTATGAAAAACTCTTATAAAAACGGATAACTTAGAAAAAAAAAGAAAACTAACTCTTATAATCTTAATAATAACACTCTTATTTACAGCTGTCATATGGACATAAAATATTCACTCCATGTGTGACATTGTGTCACAGTATTGCAGGAGTATAACAGTATTGCAGGAGTATAACAGTATTGCACCTGATTATGAAAGGTAAATGACATGTTCAAGACTAACAGTGTTGTAAAGTCTGACAGCAGCAGGAAGGAAAGACCTGCGAAACCCCAGCGAAATAAGGAGTTATTATAACCAAGAAATTAAGCTAAGCAAAGGCCACTCTAACCCTTTGGCTAAAATATTTTTAGGCATATAAAACAGAACTTTCAAGGGAAATAATACAATTTGGACAGCCACTCTACTAATTACATTAAAAATAAATGGGAAAGAGAAGGTCATTTTATTTTGACTGACAAAGAATGGAAACATATATGTACATCTCAACACCATATCAAAGTGCCCATTATTCACAAGGAAATTCTAACTGTTGCAGAAACTGTGATTGGCAGGATGCAAACCGTTACCATGTGCTCTGGGACTGTCCTGTTGCTCAAAAATGAACAAGGCTCTTCTTTGGGGACCACAGTTTGGGTACTGTCCCCCAGGTTGGGAATGAATAAACTCTCACATCACACACAGCGAGGGAACAGGGTGCTCTTGTAAAAACAGAAAACGCACATACATTCATTCTTTTTGTGAAGACAGAAACTGTGGATAAGTTTAATCATAACACCATGTGCTTTATGTCTCCCACTCTACACCATTTTTTATTTGATGAAAATTGATCTAATATCTGCAGCGATACACATCTTAAAAAAAGTGAAGCACTGTTTTGGTAACACGAACCCAACCAAGTAGCCAATCATAACAAATACCAGAAAAACCCTTGTCCAGATATCCTGATAAAAGCTTTAAAGTGGTAGTGATTGTTTTGCTCAGTCTTGAGGCACAGGAGTGACCTTTGGTAAAGAAAACTCAGATATAATATATATTTTTTTAAGCTGTTGTTTCCTCTAAAATGCACTGGAATACAGCAACTTGCAAAGATAGTCACATTCAATGTAAGCAGCAACAGAAAACCGCAGCAACAAGGTAAAAACTGATTTTTTGTTTTCCCTTTTACCTGCCCTAATTGTCCTCCTTTTGATAAATCTGGTCACTCTAATTTAGGTTCTTAAGCCTAAATTGCTGATGTTAAACTTCTGTTAACCTTGACATTATTGCAAAAGATTGAGATGACGTGAAATATAGAAATGAATGTAAATTGGTTTGAACACCGCAAAAAATCTGAACAATTGATCAGCAATTGTAGCTCAGTCAAGAACAATAAATGGATTCATGACAGAAAGGCCGTTGAACTGTTTGGTTAGAGTTTTACATAATACATACTATTGAGATTGCAAAAATAAACATCCATGAAATGTATTTTAAGCTACATGTTTTACACAGTTAAGCAGCACAGAATGTATACTATTTGAACAGTTTTATTATTTTATAGGTAAATAAACGAATTACTTTGAGGTTATCTTTCCACAAACTAAAAAGGCTGGTAAAGAAACCCTATTTAACTTGTTACAGTCATAAATCTTCCTTCCCTCACTGACAAACACTCTCCAGTCCTGCTTTAACACAGCTCCATTCACCAGCCTGGAGATTGGGAGGCTCCAAATCACCGATCTGGGATCCAGAATACAAACTTGGTCACCACTTCCTCCATCACGACTTGAGCCAAAGTCACACCGAACCTTGCAATCAGATTTGTTCATTTCTGTGACGCGTATGAAACAAAGGAGCCCATTGATCGTCTATAAACCTTCTCTCACCTCAGATTAACAGTGTTTTGTGCTTCGCTCACCGATTCTGCAGAAATCTACAATCTTTTTCTGTCCCAGTGATATTTTTTTCCCTTTCTTTTTTTAATCGTAAGCAGCCATCACTGTTTTTATATACGGTTGGACAATGTGTGTCTCTGATTGGCTGATCTACCTGTCAATCATGCCCATCTGAACTCGCGGTGATCAGACTGATATTGTGCTGTATAAAAATTCCGCTAGTCATTAGTCAAAAAAGTGATACACCGTTGGCCTTTGAATAAGTGGTTTTGCCAAGGGTAAAAAATTTATTTTGTATTATGTTTTACCCTTGATATAATAACAACAATGACACTAATTCATATCAAATGAAAACATGAGCTTTTGGCATGGCGATAAGCATCATAAAGTCTACTTTTTGAGTTGAAAATGAGCCCTGTATGTCGATACAGATAAAACCTTATACCATACAGAATTAAAGGGATCTTTAAACTATAGTCCATTGTAAGTTAAAACACAAATGCTTCATCCCTCTGAGATCAAATCAATCCATTTCCCTCCATACCCAAAAGAGTAAGATTTTTCACTTCTTTTTCTACAAAGCACCTGCCCCAGAGCATGAGAGGAAACATCACAGATCCACAGTACATGTTCCACATTAATATTCAAACCGGGGCTCTCAGGTGAATGGAGACTTTGTAAACTTTTGGAACCGACTCTGCTAATTAACCCTGATGCCGCTGTCAAAGGCTGAATACATTATAGATTGGAATAAAACACTAGAACACTTTGGAGCGGGTCATTAGTTCACATCGATTGGGCTAACGAACAAGCTGTGGGTTTCGGAGTCACTGGGGTCTATTGAGTCAGACTCCGCTTAAAAGGTGTTTAGACTGTATGTAGAAGGTCAAGGAAAGGAAATCAAGTGAATAAAATGCACATGGTTCTTTTGCATTTGAGTAATGGATACCTCAGATTTGTTTTGGGCTTTACAAGCTTCACAAACCCCTCTAAGAGCTGCAGTCATTATACATTCAGTCCCCATCATCTACTGTCATAAACCACTTTTATAGCCACAGCTGCCTTGGGGTTGCTTGACTGAAGAGAGGATGTCAATATTTGCCAATAGCTGCTTGGAGCCCTCACAGATCATTCGAAGACAAACCGCTGACTTAACTTTAGATTTTCCCTGTTGTGTGAAGCACTTTGAATTGCCTTGTGTATGAATTGTGCTCTACAAATAATCTTGCCTTGCCTTGCCTTGAGGGTGGACACACAAACCACTGACCAATTATTGTATGGCTATACAGTACTTGTAGCAATTCATTTAAGCCAAACATTGCAATGGATATTACAATAAAGCACCTCTTATGTTTTTACAATAAAAGAGCTAGCAATGGGTTGATCGAGACCAAATATTGATATGTCAATACTGACCGACGTAAAGAATAGTATAACATTTTTTATTCATATTGGGGTGGAGTGAATATAATGTCTATACGTCAAGTCACAGCCATTATAATGGAGGACTTTCAATGCATTTCTATCCCATTCTCATTGGTATCGAATCTCAAAACTATCCTGCCAAGCAAAACTCTTGGAGAAGCTAATAAGTAACCAGGTGCGTGCTTTCTTAACCAAATATTCCATTTTAAATAGCTACCAGTCTGGATTTAGACCAGGGCATAGTACTATGACAGCTGCTACCACAGTTATAAATGATATTGCTATTGCACGGGATAATCATGAAGAATGTGCTGCTGTTTTTGTTGATTTGTCAAAGGCCTTTGATTCTCTTGGAGCGTCTGGATGCTATTGGGTTCGATACAAATTCTATAATAATAGATTACCTCACAAATAAAACTCAAACTGTTTCTGCTGATGGCTTTCAATCTGAATTTTTCTTACCTTAATAAAGGTGATCCTCAAGGATCTGTCCTTGGACCACTGTTATTTACAATTTATAGAAACTCAATTCGGCATAATCTAAAACACAGTGGTATCCACTTGTATGCAGATGATGCAATTCGGTATGCTAAGGCACCTTCTCATGCACAAGTGTTTCAAAATATTCAAGAGGATTTTCACTCCATCCAACAAAACTGTGTTAATTTAAAATTGTTAATGAATTTAAATAAAACAAAATGTAAGCTGTTCTCCAAAAGACACTCTAGTGACCCAAAAAATATATCTATTCTTACGCTTGATGGTAATATGACTGATCAAGTACCCCATTACAAATACTTGGGCATCTGGATCGATGATAAACTCTCCTTCAACAAATGCATACAAGAGCTGACAAATAATTTTAAAACCAGATTGTCATTCTTCTTTAGAAATCAAACATGTTTTCCTCTTTCTTGTACAAAACAGCTAATCCAGGCTACATTTCTTTCAGTTCTAGATTATGGTGACATTATATACTATACATTCTACAGCAACAGTCTGTAAACCACTGAACTGTCAATCATACTCTGAAGTAGAATGGTAATCATCAGATGCCCAAAGAGAACAGCACTGCCTTTTGTTTGTGTATAAGGCTCTAGTCGGTATTTAGATTTTTTTTATCAAGTTTATTGCACATCAGATCGTTTGAAGTCTCAGTGTTGATACGATGGAATTGTAAGATAAAAATGTCCTGAGACAGGAAAAAAGGCTTTCAGCAACTACGCTCCCTCCCTGTAGAACAAAACACAGGCTTTTTAAATTAAATAATGTTATGCCTTTTAATGATTTGAAAGAACTGGTCAAGGACTACTCGCAGTTTACATAATTTGATCTCATATTGTGTATATATAAATGTGTTTTTATGTATTGGTTAATTTTATTGAATGTTTTATTTGTCTTTAGTATCGTGTGCTTGTTTGTTGTTTATTATTTTTGTGCTTTAACAGGGTACCCATGTAAAAGAACTTTTCTCATTGGGTTTTCCCTGTATAAATAAATAAAATGAATGAAAACAAAAATCACTGGTTATGCCCACCAATTACAGTTGCCGAGTTCGATTGGTCCATAACCCTTTTCTCCAAGCCTAACCCCTATTTTACCTAAGGATACATTGGCGACTTTTTAGAAGCAATTAACATGCCATCCCTTCATTAAAATTTGCAGTGTCTCGTTTTCACATGTTTTAAGGACCCCTGGAGACCCCCTGAGAATCCCCGTGTTGAGAGAGTCTGGCCTTGATGCTGATGATGACAAAAAAAAAAAAAGAAAACAAAAAAGAGTAGACGAAATGAAAATATGTAAAAGCATCCCTTACATACTCCAGGCAGCAAGTGATTCAAAGTAACATTTATCTCAAAAGAATGTGTCGGCATAAACACAACCCCTCCAAGACAGGCTTCACTGCGAAAACTTGAAAGAACACTTATCTCAGACAATGTGTGTGAAACGTATATATTTCTTTAGCTCACTCCGACGGGAATCCTTTTTACCTCCTCGACCTGACTGTGCTGTCTGCCTTTTCCCCGGAGCTTCGTCTCTCTCTCTCTCTCTCTCTCTCTCTAGCTCGACGTTATGCAAATGCGGACTGCGATTTCTCCCACGGGCACATTGCATAGCTAGCGGCGGCGGCGGCAGCGGCAGCAGCTTTCATCAGACTGAGGAGCGCTCCCCAAGGTTCAGAGGCTTCACGGGGCTGTTAGCATGGGTAACGGTTACATCAGACGTGTGGGTATCCGGGGTCATGCTAGCAGCTTTACAGTCGGAGAGGGATTAGAGAAGAAGATAAAGAATGTTTGCTTGGAGATTGGCGGGTTGCGTATCTGCTCGAGCTTAAGCGTAAGTGATTCGGTGGATTTTCTAGCAGCGAATGCAATGCCAGCCACCTGCGTATTTATTACTCAACACTTGTCCTGGCTACACAATAATGTTTCACTTTTTCACATTCGTAAATAGGCGTAATTTAGTGTTCAAGGAAATTGTAAGTTACGTGGGAAGATATATTACAGAAGCTTCTTAAGTGGTTTATGAGAGAATCCTGTCTGTTTGCAAAATGGTTGTAGGGTTTAGCTTTACATGTCTTCTGTTTATTGTCAAGCTAATTTTGTAGTAGTAGAAGTATTTTTTACATTATTACAGCTCAAAATATGTAACAAAGTTGTAATTTCTCGTCATACCAAATGCCACACGGTTAGCTGGAAAGTACAAGTAATTTCTATGGACAAATAGAGGAGCAAAGTAATGAAATATTCAGACTGGGATGTACCCAATGTTTTTCTCATGTAATAAAGTAAAATCCGTCTCTCATCAACACAGGTATTTATCATAAAATTAGCTCGTATGGTGAAAATAGGACCCGTCTGTGCTGTCTGTGTCTAATTGTAAAGCATTTTCTTCTCCGCAAAACAGGAAGTGCGCTGTTAGCATGCTAGTTGCTGCTAGCTTTACCGTGAAGGCAAAACTCCCTCTGGCCTCTGAAAGTCGTGAAAAGCGCTTTTAAACTTATGTGTAGACTGCAATATGTGTAGACTGCTGCCAAGACTTTAAAATGAACTAGATCTGTTTTTCATGTTTTTAATCAATTGTTTTAAGGCAAACATATAGTAGCACTTATTTAAACACCTCCCAATTAGATCACAAGGTAGAAGCCTCAAGGTACATTATAACATGCTTGAAATCACTCAAAAGCAATTTAGCATAATCCTGGTCCTGTTACATAAACTGTCTCCAAGACAAAGTAATGAAGCATATTGGCATTACTTGTAAATGTTCCTAAAAATTAAATTGGCCTTGATTTGACCCTTGAGGTGCACCAGATAATGAAGGCTGGGAAGCTCGTAACCATTAAATCAACCAAATCAAAAACTAATTGTCTCACACTGAAAAGGGTGTATTATGTAAATTGACAATTAATTCTCCAAATTATTCATCTTAAATGTTATTATTTTTTCACTAACCTGAAGTTGATTCAGCCAGAAGCCAATAGCATATCATTCTACAGTATGTGAAGGGCTTTTTCAAACAATTCAAGCAAATATTGGCATTCAAATTATTATTCATGTATCTATTCATGTATCATAGATATTTTTTTTTTTCCCCTTTGGACGCGCATTACAGTTTGGCTGTTCTTTGAATCTGGATGCCCTTCCTGTTGCAACCATTCACAAACAACTAGGTTCACATAACTGAAGGCAATCGCTCTCTTTACGTAAGTCTCTTTAGTGGAAGTTAAAAATGTTCGCGTCTATTCTTGATTTTGAATCATGAGTGAAGAACATGTTTCAGTTAAGTTTGTTTACTTCATACAGTCGTCATCATACATAAATAAAAGTTTTAGCGTGACCGAAACAGACAGATGCAAATTGCTTGTGACATGTAACATTACACAAGTTACCTGCTTGACCATTAAAAACATATGCATATTCACATTTGAACTGTACATTTTGTGTATATACTCAGATTGAGTCTATTTTTAGTTTATTAGTGAATTTTAAATTTGATGGATGCCTTATTTGATATATTTTTTGATTATTATGATTATTATTGTTGTTGTTGTTTATTTGTATGTTGCACAGTAACGCTGAAGTTCCTAGTTTGTGAATTTTGTTCACTGACAACTGCAAACCTTTATCTGATTCTGAAGAATGGACTGTGACCATTTCTTTTTAAATACAAATACAGATACCTGATTCAAGTTTCAGATTTAACAGTTAGCCCCGCCTACTTTAACCCTTCTCCAGTTGTGGAAAGTAACTAAGTACAAAAGTAAAAGTAACATTTTTAGGTATCTGTACTCTACATTTTACTGTGTATACTTTTTACTGTTACTTCACCAGATCTGAGAGAAGGAATCTGTACTTTCTACTCCATTACATTTTTGAACTGGACAAAAAAGTAGAAAATACTTAAGGTTTTGATTCAAACTTTGACCAAAATATATACATACCAAAAACACTACATTTAACACTTTAACAGTTCTCAAAATCGGAGTGAAATACTTGAACTGTTAACTCTTAAACTGCCTTTCACTTTCTTCAACGTTGAACCATGACAGAGAAACTTTGTGGATAGTCACAGGCAGTTTTTTCCACATGGTTCTCATTCAAAAAAAAAAATATATATATATATTTTTTTCATTTTTTTTTTTTCAACAAATTTAGCATTTACAATTTTCTGCAGTAATAAATCACATCATTCATAACTGCAGATGGTGGAATAATAAGCCGAACGAGTAACACATTTTTTTCACCTTTTGGATTATGCACCACAGTCATGCATACATTGAAAGACGGACAAAATATAATAATCAGTTGTCACCAAAACAAGCACACGTCAACAACATCCGACAGCAGGAAAACGATTGTCCCTGGCATCCATTTCTCCAGCACACCCCCGGGTCTCAGAGGTGGCGCACGCTGCATTCTGATTCGATTTGATTTTTATTTATTTCCACAGTGCTCTTTGACCAGGATCCGACAGGCGACAGTGTGCATGTTTGTGTGAACGCAGTTTGGAGTAATCTCACAACACGTCAGTCAGGTAATTTTACTTTTCTCCAAACCATCCAGAGATTGTCATTTGGCAATTACAGTGTCAGGTTTTCGGCACCTCTTGGGGATTGCACCGTTTTGACAGAGGATAACAACGATCAGAGAAAATGCAAAAACGGATCAGAAAAAGGCGACAAGAGACAAGTTTAGCGTAGATTTGTTATGGAAATGTGTAAGGTTATGGAAAGGTGGTGGATGCGTTTTGGAGAGTTCGGAAGACACTCAGAAAAGTTAAGGAGAACGATATAACTGGGTGTGCACGAGGGCATGTCTCATTTCTGTTCACTTGCCTTCTCAAAGCCTCAGTTCATTGATTCTCAGGTTTGCCCACTGGGGAACGAGGTAGACCCACAGAGAAGAGATGTAGAATGTTTCCAAATGGCTTTCTTACTTTCCTCAGTCGTCGCGGTTGAAAGCTGAAGAGTTGATGCTTTGGGGAGTGAAGTAAAGTGTAGATAACAGTATGTACAAGGGACAGTATGCGTATTTTCCATTGTTTTAATTTTTTATTTCAACACAACACATTTAGAACCGAACAATCTTACAAACATTCAACATAGTCCTAATCATGTAGTCCGGCGTAACTGTCCCGATTGGGCTAAAGTCTGTCAAATTTGTCCATTTTCAAATTTAGTAGGATTGTAATTTTCCCCATTTTTCGAAAGTCAGTTATTATGTCAGTCCGGTTCTTGATTTTTGGTTGAGTTTGTGTCGTCCATTTCTTGTTGATGGCCTTTTTTCCCCTGCTGTCAGAAGCATGTTTCAGAGGTATCCATTCATAGTGTCTATCGCAGGAGTTTGGAGGCCCAGATCCATCGTTCTTAAATCCAGTGGGATGACAACGCCAACGATGGTTCGTGATGCTTCTTTGAGCTCAGTCCATCTAAACCTTCTATTCTCGATGGAGATTGTTTGGTTTTGCCTGGAATGTTCCACAAAATGGCATGAAGCTTGACAATCTCCACCAAACCAAGCCACTATTTTTGTTTTTAATATGGTCGTGAATTTCTCTGATTGGTCACTCCGCCTGTCAATCTTTCACCCATTGAAGCATGAGCGATGCAGTTTCAACTAATCACGTTTTTGCTTGTATTGATTGATGCATTTTTTTTGTTTTAATTTCATGAACATTTAAACAAGACAAAAGGTAACCCCCCCAAAACAGTCAAATGTATTCCACAGTTCATTGAAAACAGATTGGGAGTAGACCTCATTTAAAAAGACCCAAAATTATAATTTCATTACAGTTCGAGTCTGGCTGTGATGCATGGTATAGAAACTGAACTTGTGTACATAATGCTATTGTGGAACATAAAGTACACTGTTCCTACACCTGATTAGATTAGGTGTAACACATGACCTCCATTACATTGTGGTGAGTGGTTTGAACTTCCCTTGGGAATCGTTTCAATCAGGTCAGATTACCGTCTTCCCCTTTGTCCGTTGTCCTTGCACTTAATATTAGAGTCCATCGTGCGCATGTTTCCCACAGTACATTTTAGTACAGTACAATTCAACACTGTCCTGATTCATGCATCCACCAAATATGACACATGTTTAAATATACTGTAAGCATCATCCCCGCAAACAGATTTGGAGATCATTTCATTCAATGTAAACAGCAAAATTGATTTAAAACAGCTTAATGATAGAAAACTGCAGAACTGCTAAGCCCCACCTCTTCATTGTGGCGTTTCACAGCGGATGTGTTTTTATTGTTAAAAATGGCTTTGAACCCCTACATGTGTGACTATTTTTAATTATTATTTTTTAGATAATTGTAAGTACAGAATAGTGGGCGGAGTTGGGGGAAAACTGCACTTGTCTGAGGACTAAAGCCTCGAATGCAGCACAATGCAGGATTACCAAAACATGCAGGAATGAATTTAAATATTAGTGTAGGTAAAATAATGATGATGTGAACACGACATAACATGGTTCAAAGCTTATAAAATTAAATTTTTCATCAAATGTGGTGTTTAGAAATGCATTCAATCGGTTCAAAAACACTGAACTGCTTTGAAATAACTAATTATTGCACCTGGCTATTAATTAATGAATTAATTAATTTCTTCTCTCTAATTGGCCAACCAGTTATGTTGAAAAAGCCATTGGAGGGATGTTGAGATTCAGCGGTCTCGTTTATATTGTATGAAAGTATATAACTGTTGACTAATCAGTTATCTTAAAGCTGAAGTACCTGATGTTCACACCATGAAATAAGAAGTAGGCATTTCAATCCGTCCCACTCCTATGGCACATTGTTAACTTTCGGCACGTGCACATTTTTCGAAGAGTTTTTTCAGACGGTGAAGTCTAGGTTGGACCAAGCGTAACCAATCGGAGCGCTGCTTTCCGCTCTTATTTTCAGGTTAAAGAAAAAGAAAGTATTTT
This sequence comes from Chaenogobius annularis, assembly GCA_015082035.1. NCBI lineage: Eukaryota > Metazoa > Chordata > Actinopteri > Gobiiformes > Gobiidae > Chaenogobius > Chaenogobius annularis. The sequence goes on from BJKM01000634.1 coordinate 177,150, forward strand.
ATAATTACATGCAGAAAGCGTGCAGCTGCCTAATTTTTGTCACAAACTCCTGCTGAAACAAAATACTCTTTGTAGAAAAACACACAATTTACTCATTTACAAAACAATATATAGTTTCTGTTTTATATGTTCTGTTGTATGTGTTTATGAATCAAAACTCTATGAACACAGAATAGCAGAAAGTTTGTCTAACTCTCAGTTATTACATGAACCTCCTACAAACCAGCAGAAATGAGCCACGCCCATGACACTGCGGTCTATGTGGCGTATAGTAACGAGGCAGCATTGAATAAACACACTCCGTATTGAACTGCGTGCTGGAAAAGGTCATGATCTTCATTGTGAGCAGGCATAGGTTCACTTTGAGCCCACTCCTCAGCTTGTTAAGCATCCCATTCTTATCCGACAAACATTCCTCTGTGACAGCTGACCTTATCCAGAGCCCCTGAAATACAGCGCCAGAGCATTTGATCGAAGGCAAATTCATTTTATGAGCTGCACAGTAATATGTTGAGTTAATTTCCAGCTAAATGTCAGGTGAAAAGCTAGTCGCGTGGCTTTTTCTTGGACACTCTGTTGCTACGCGGCGTGCTAAACAACGGATTAAACCCAACGACGTGGTTTCCAAAAATAACAAGGCGTCGTGATTTGCAGGATATGAAATGTCAGGTGTTTCTTTTAATCATGTAGTTAATCCCATTTGAGTTGATGACTTAATGTGGAACTAATAATAAAATGTTTCAACAACAGATCATTTGGTTGGCACAGGTCTTTGCCAAGGGGGTTGTTCTTCTGTGTCACGTCTTTACAGCAGTTTGTTTTGTGTGTGTGTGAGTGTGTGTGTGGTTGGGTTTGGAGAATGGTCCGTAGCAAAATAATAATTTTCATTTAGTTCAAATGTGGATACAAAATCAAGCGTAAACACATTTTGAATACATTTACCTTCAGTGCACAAAAACTAAAATCATCCCAAACCACAGACATGAGTATTCACATGGGACTTAAAGTTACCTGAATATTACCTGAACACCTCTTATTTTGGGCAGACATGGACAATTCGCACTGGATTAGAAACGCAGACGACATTTGTAATTATTAAAATTTACCCGAGGTCCATTGTAAAAATAATCTGAATAGGGCTTTATATTCGAATGGGTTTAAAGTCTTCTCCAGCCATTGCGTACTGTTGTGTCCTTGGGCTTTTAGGTCAAATAAAATCCTTACTAGCAAAGCTTTTTCTTTTGTGTGTGTGTGTGTGTATTTACCTTATTTCAAGTTTAACACTACCAGTTAATTTTCATGATAATGTTTGCCTTAGTGTCTCTTGAATATGTCTCTTGAATAAAATCAGATTCGAGAAAAAATAAGCTTTGTATCCTTTTTCAGTGATAGCAAAAGCAAATTCCATTTAATGATTGTTGTTTGGTGCAAAAATACAATGAGGAGTAATAATCATAATAATATCATCATAATAATCATAATTGGCATGCATATAAATAAAATCATTATGGACAAAGAAGCATTTTGTCTTAAATCTATATACAAAAATACAATATGAGCAGAAGAAATGTCTGTATAAAGTGTATGTACAGTACATGCCTAAATGTGAAAAATGAACCAGTCTTTTCATCATCTTTTGGAAATGAACGTATTGCAAAAATTCATGTTCTTAAAGCGCTATAAATCTCTACTGTTCTGTCTTCACCGCTCAGTGCTTACAGACAAAACACTACCAGATGTGACACACTTTACTATCACTTTTTCCAGCTTGTTCTGCAGTCTTGGACAAGTTTGATGAAGAAATCTCGCTCCCAAACGCGAATTATTAAACGAGACAATGAGGAAACCCAATCCCCTGCTTGAGCCTACCACTTTTTATCACAATCTTGCCTGTTAAACACAGCTACTCTTCCCCACTGTTGCCATAGGAGCCCGTCAGACATTCAGCCGCGACCGCAAGAATCAAGAGGAACGCGGCATTTTTATTTCAAACAGAGCCAGTCTAACTGATGCTTACCAAACAACGCACGCCGTGGCCCGTGATCCAGGGGATGGTTTCCAGATGAGAGGCTGCGCCGGCGTTTTATCATCCTCTGTTGTCAGCAAATTTGCTCTGTCTTTGATGGCGGTGGCTTCCCTGTCCGTTCCGATTCTGGAGTCAGTTAACAAGGCGCACCGGGCAAACAAAGATCTAAGCCCGCGCAGATGTGAGCAGATGGGCTGTGTGTTTGAACGAGGTGGGTCGCGTCTCGTGTACAATGGTTTCTGGATGTCAAAGAGTTTGGTGTTTGACATGAGATCAACGCGCTCTCATCACAAGGTGTAGGGAGTGGTTTGATCAATGACCTATGCGGTGCTCTGGCGATGAAAAGTCGAAGACTTTTTTTTTTTTTGGCAGAGACAATGTGAGCCTTGCTTCCTTTGGTGTGCGTGGGAGCGGATCAGTACAGTCTGAAAGTGTTTCCATCTTAAATGAATCATACTGCCCAATTTAAGAGATCCAAATTGGTCTGGCCCGCTTCGTCTCCCAGTACGCTTTAGCTAAGAATGAGCTATGCATCACAGCAAGATGATTGGATACGAGAGAACACAGACTAAGGCAAAAACAATACAGCAAAAAACATCAGAAAATAACAATTTCTCATCAAACGAAATCGAAACTGTTTTTGTATTCTGCAGAATTGGTCTTTTGGGTCGTATAACTTGCAGGTGTACAAATGGAACGTTCCTTGTGGAAGGTCTGTCATCTGCTTGTCTTTATTACATTTCTTTTCCTGGAAGGACATTAAACTTATTTATCTCCACACAAGCCGATCAAAAACCAGAAAAGTTACTTAGTGCCCCTTAAAAGTAATCTAACTGACAGAAAAGCATACATTTTTCTGAAGCTATATCTAACCCCTGCAAGTAGTGACGCTGCTTTCAAACGGTAACTGCTAAAGCCACATTTTCTTACCTGTGTATTTAAGAACATTCAGAATGAGTATGGTGAAAGTGAACCAACGCAAAAAAAATAATAATAGAGGAGAACTTTAAAAAAATAAAAATAAATAAAAGGTCATTGAGGGATAGGTAAAAATATAAGACAGAGCAACATATACACGTAATTTATTAGTAAGTTCTGTCATTTCAAATAAAAGCTTACTGTAGCCACCAACATCTGTATGAAATTATCACCAAAAATCAGGCTTATGACTTGGTTAAAATGTATGCTTTAATATGATTTTGTTGGTAACACTTTAAGGTACACTTGTAACATTTAACTGTACACATGTAAGTGGATGATTTGATGTTCATTCAGAGAATAATTTGTCCCTTTTTCTGCAGAGAAAGTTACTAGCACTTTACTATTAATAAACCCCTTATTACTGCTTATTAGTTTGATTTTAGGAAAATGAGCACGAATAGACAAAAAGTACATTTCTGTGACAAAAAGTACATTACCAAAAGCCTATTTGCGTCATAATTCATATAGAGAATAAGAAGCAGAATAAGGTTATGCAGAACAAGACACTAATAAGGAACAAATAAATATTTTTTAACATTGAATCAACCACTTTAATGCAAATTAGCAGCTAAGTAGACGTTAACTTTTAATAAATGCTCCCTAAAATAAAGTTTTACAGGTTTGTTTTAAACTTGCGGTCTTCGTATTCCCTTTTCCTAATTTCCAAATATTTCTGTGAATATTTTGCTACTCTAACAACCGGGCCTGCACAGTTTGGCGGCTGAACATTTGTCATCCGTACAACCACAACTCTACAGCTGGGTACACTGTGGATTTTCTGCCCCACCGAAGAGAGACAACAAAAACAAACGGGCCTAAGAGGAAGCAAATGTGGCCATCAAAGCGTGGCATGGGACACACACATGAATTATGCACCGGCACATGGCCCCTGCCCACTCTGTGCTCCCCAACAACTGCATCCAAATCAGGGGGAAAATAAGTAAGGTGCAAAAAAAACAATATAATGGCGTATTAAAGCTAATTAATTTTTTGCTCCGTTGTTGATTGGAAAAAGTCCAGAAAACGGATTGTTGGCGTTTTGAATGTACTTTTTTGTTTTATGGCTTGTTCTTTTTTCTCCATTAATTGTTTGTCTTAGTCAACCAAGGTTTTGGACACATTATTTGATTGGGATTATAGGGGTTTATATGCAAAACAGAGGACGGTAAATGGATTAAGTATTTTGGCGCAGATACATGGTTAGATCATAGAGATACTGCTTTGACTAATCAATACGGGGTTTGTCTTTAGCTGACAAAAAACATTCTTTAGTCGACTACAGCCTACAGCCTATTTGATTGAATATATGTTGTTTTATTATTACTCAGTGTTTTATGTTGCACCTTAAGGCCGAGACAAGTTCCTATGTTTGTGAATTTTGTTCATTGACAATGGCAATAAACTCATTCTGATTCTGATTCTGATTCTAAGGTGTCACGGTTGCAAAGGGATTTGTTTTTATGCCATTGCTTCATTGTTGATTGTAAAAAAATCCAGAAACTTGATTTTTGCTGTTAAATAAACTTTTTTGTCTTGTCAACGTTCGAGATGGTGTAATTTCACCAACATTTTGGACACATTGTTTCCCTGGGATTATAAGGATGTATATTATGAGAAATATAAATGGAGTAAGACCTGTTTGAGTCAGATACATGGCTGTATCATAGAGATACTGAACCAACTAATCGATGCATAGGGTTTGTCTTTAGTGGACTAAAAAAGTATTTGTTGTCTACCGCCCTGGTTGCTACGGTTTACAGGGATTTTGCATTTATGCTATTGCTCCCTTGTTTATTGGAAAACACTCCAGAAACCTGATTTTTGTGTGTGTGTTGAATTAACTTTTTACCATTTGATTGTAAAAAATACAGAAACTTGATTTTTTGGTGTGTTGAATAAACTTTTTTGGTCTCTTGTCTTGTTTTTTTTCCCCATTTGGGTTTACTGCCTGGGCTTTAAAGCTTCAGCTCCTTAGACGACTAATCGTTCGATGTTCAATTTAGTTTTATTCAACCAAAATTGACACTATTTTTCTCTGGGATAAAAGGTAAACGAAGAAAGAGCTGCTCTTGTCAGATACAAGGAGTTAAGTTAACCAAAAGTTCTAGTCACAAATTTAAAAAAACGGAGGAGCGACATGTTGTTGTACTGTAACTATCAAATGTACAGCATTTTCCAACTTGTTTTTGAGGAAAAGCATCAAGGCGTCTCAAATCACTGGGCTTAGAGTCAAGTCACGAGTCATTGGCCTTCAAGTCCAAGTGGAGTTGTCTCAAGTCATCAAAATAGTCATGTCTAACTCGAGTCCAAATCTCGATTTGCAAGTACACACCTCTGGCAATAGCAGTAGCGATCTAATCTAGCAAGACTAATCTAGTAGTGGAAAATGAAGGTGATGATATGGCTTTGGCGCTTAGACCCCGGCAGGAAAATGACTCGTGTTGCATTGGAGGTGCAGAGATAGGACTCTTCTCCATCTGACCAATGACACTAACGATACTAACAGAAATGCCGTACGCACAGACATAGCTATGGCTGAATTTAAGTCTCTAGATGGCACACATTCAAGAGACAAACTAGTGTTCCTTAAAACCAATACAGAATATGACTAAATACACAAACCCAAACTAGTGCAGGCAACAGACCAAACCTTCGCCCACTCACTCGTTTTATTTATGCATTTCAAGTCAACCACATCTTCCCCTCCAATCCGCTGGAAGATTTTTATTTTTCTCTCATTTTTGTAACTTAGAGATGCAAATTTGAGTCATTTGTAAATATTACTAACATCTGGATGGATTCCCATTGAGAGGTTGCAGTGTCTTGAGGCCATGCCAGTCATTGCTAAGACGCTATGAATAAAGATGGCATGCACACACTGGTGCTTCCTCTCCCACTCAGGCTGATTGAGATGGAGCCAAGATTTTAGAAGGTCTCTTACAGTAATATATTGCTTTTTCAAATAATTTGATTTACTGTAGTGTAGATGAACGCAAACTGGGACAAGCAATCCAAACAAAAGTAACCATGTGATGATAAACTTCCTAAAATACATTGACTGAGTGCAATTAGTACTCTATGCTTTATTTTTTTTTTTTATTGCAAAGTCAAACATTTTATGTACTAGCGTTTGAAAAACATTGAAAAACATGTTACATGTATGTAAAATTAATGTAATAATAATACAGAAGCACTTCGGCCTACAATACAATTTTTGTTTTAATTTTTTGAAAGCTCGAGCATAAATAAAAATCATTTATACAATAAAAAACCCAAAACAATCATGGTACAATAACAATTCAATTTAGTCCAAAGTCGGGCAAATTTGTCCATTTCCAAATACATTTTTCCATTTGTCTGACGTCTCTTACTATGTCGGGACAGTGTATGTTAATGAACATACATGAAATACCGGCTGCAAACACGCCAGATTGTAGCCATGGGCCGATTTCCATCTGTTGGGGGAAACGACAGAGTACCCGGAGGACTTACGCAGACACAGTAGAGCATGCAAACTCTGGCTGCCACAGTTTCTCCAACAGTTAGCTTTTCCTTATGAATAATGGGCACTTGTTATGGACATTGTGTTATTTTTTCACCAAAATTCCCTCCAGACATGTGATCACTTTGTGGGCCTCCTCTACAAAACAATGTTTTATCATCATTGACGGTGTGTCCATATGATGTGTTATCAAATAGGTTTAAGGTCGTAAAAAGGTTGGGGGGGAAAATACTTCCCTAGTGGGAAACTGTGGAGAGTATGTCTATATAAATATTATTCAGTGTGGTGATCTTCCATAACACAAAGAATATCTCACTTTCAAAGAGCAGCAGGAAGAAAATGTACATTTCCTTTGGATTTGGCCAACACTGCAGATGAGTTACGTATCTCCTTCCATCATCTCTCTCGTTGTGAAATGTTTATTCACATGGACGTTTCATCATGTGCAGGAATCCACAGCCTGATGGGAGTGTACGAGAGAGTGAGTGAGAGTGAAGTCTGAGGAGCAGAGCAGGGACCAGGATGGAGATCAAGTGGGCCTTTTAATCTCTCCTGTGGTGGTACTGATGCAATTTGGTCCTAGTACTCGGACAGTACCTGACTACTACAGTCATTTTAAACTATACTATAAAGTAGATTGATTTGTACAAAATGTCCAATGTTCATGTGACCAACAAGTCAACAATTCACCGTTTTCCTGGCCGACCTGAAATCTTTTTAGTCATAGTAGAACTTATTAACGCAGGGCTGCAGACCTCGAGAGTAAACTAATACCAGCGGAAGAAGGATTACAGCGGTGAAGCACACAGCAGAACAGCGGGAGAAGGGCTGCGTGTGATCGGGAAATTTAGGGGCCCTAACAAGAAATTGAGTAATGCACCAGAATACAGTAAATTATATAATATTTGTTCAAACCGTCTTGGGTGGATTATTAGTCATACACTATAAATATTTTAGAAAATCATGTAAATATTGTTGTGTGTGTGTGTGTGTGTATTTGCTTCACTGAGATATTATGCAGATTGAAAGGAAAATATGTACAATCTATGTCTACAAATTTAAAATATACCATGAAACATTTAAGATACTCAAGATAAGAGAACAATCTAAAATCTAAATAGTCAACTACAAATTCTTACTGCAGGAATTCACTACCGTAGTAGACCTGTTGACTTATATGGAAACATTTCAATTGCTATCTATCCAAGAATAGAAATCTCCTCCATACAAATGAAGCTATACCCTTCAAGTCTACACGTTCACGCAGCGGCTAACCCTTTGACCCACATACCAACCCATCAAAACATAACGGAGCCGGCTGGACCTCTGCCTCCCTGGGCCGGCAAACCTGAAGCAGCTGCTCCTCCATCTGGGAACCATCACCTTCCCCAGAGAAGGAAAAACAGCCCTGGTCGGCCGTGGTGGTCAGGGCATCCGTTCGGTATTATCACACAAAACGTCCCCGCCTCGCACCCAAATATACAGTAAGGCTGGGTCATGGGTCGTGGAGATAGAAGGCTGCAAAAGGCGAGAAAACAAAGATGGCAGGAGTGTGGTTGGGTAGGAGAGATGCTCGCCCATGAAAGGAAGGTCTGTTGTGTCCACATTCAAACTAGCATGGTCCATTTAGATTTTGCTCATTTTTGTGTGCGTAAGATTAAAAGGTGCCGTCTTAAACATGTGAAAAACAGAACATTTCATTCATTCATTCAACTGTCTGCTCCATGTGTTACCTCATGCAATCCAAGCATCCTAATTACTAAATGTATTGAGTTAGTAAACACTTTTCACTACTTTCGGAGTTTATAATCACAGTAAAGCTAGCAACAACTAGCATGCTAACAGGTTTTTTTTTGAAGAATCAAACACACAATAATCAGATGCAGACAGGACACAGTGGTCTCATTCTGACCCTAAGAGCTGCTTTTACAATATAGACCTGTACTGGGGCAAAACTGATTTTGCTTTATTACATGAAAAAACATTGGGTACAGCCCCTTTAACCTACATAATTTCAAAATTTGCCATCAAATAGTCATTGCTTCAGTAGTAGTATATCTTTAGTTATTTAGTATTTTCTGCTAAACTGTGGTCTTTGCGTTTTAACTGCATTGCCCACACTACCAAGTCCTTACCTACCTTGCCATACCCCCCCATTTGCTGTCCACGCACTGCCTAGTTTACCAGCTCTATTTGAATGTGGTTTATATGTATAGTCCCACTTCAAAGCTGAAGTATCGGGCTTTTTGTCTTAAAATTGGTTTTCCCGCTATGTTATATCTTGTTAAAACAGCACTGAATTGTGACGGAACCGCACGCAGCAACTTGTATGCATCGAATAGTCTAATGAAGAAGTTAGCTCTGATAAACCTGGAAGTAAGAGTCATAAGCAGTTTCACTTCGCCGTCAGAAACAAGCCGTTCTAAAGCTGAGCACAAATATTACAATGTGCCCGAGGGTTTGCGAGAGTAAGGGACTAGTTAGATTCAAATACATACTTCCTCCTTTTGCGTTCTTGAGTAATAGTGCTTTATATTAACTGTACTCCTACTTCAGTACCATTTCTGAGTTTGTACCCAGCGTTTGGCCCCTCAGTTTACTGGTCGGCTCTTCTCATTCACAAACAAAATCCATACAAAGCCACACAAGCTCCATCAATTCCTTTTATTCAGTGAATTTCTTTACTGTACGGTTATATCAGTGTAAGGGGATATAGACAGATTCTTGTATGAGGTTAAATAACATGTTGTCAATATTAGAAAGTATCCCATGGTTACCGTGGCGGCCTGCTGCGCTTGTGCAAAAAGCTGCATTACTTTTGGATGACCTCCCAGCTTCCTCACAGGTCTCTGGTGTGATTCCCCACCAGTGCAGTGCAGACGGGCCATTTACAACACATCAGGCTTAGAATCTCTTTCCCTCCATTTCCGGTGCACATGTAAGGCTGTGTGAAATACAAGCCAAGCTATGTGTTTCCATAGAACATTAAACCTTATTGACAATGTTCAACACAAAGGAAAGTATTTCTTGTTAACAAAAATATACTGTAGTTAACATTTTACAAAATAAAGCTGGAGGGCAGAGCTGTGATCTCTGGAGTGCTTGAGCGCATGCCTGGCCAAAGATTATATAAAAGAAATCTCAAAATGTTCTCACTTTTGCTTTGAACTGTGCTATAACACTATAGACTGACTCAAAGAGATGAAACGCTACATGATGATGCAGTGGAAATGTATTGTGTATGAAGCATATAGGGTGGGTGTTCTTGAGTCAATTTAGAAAGCAGTGGCGTGCGGTCAGGGCATTCAAGGCAAGCAGTGATTGACCAAAAAAATTCTAAATTACTGTGTGTCACAACAATATGTATTTCTTCCCTAAATATATCCAAATAAGCCTGTTTCCCTCTCTTCTGCTGTGCAGCTTGGCAAGAAATCACTGTTTTTAGTGGCCTCTACAGGCCGCAGTGCAGTATTGCGAGGGAAGCTGGTTCCTCTTTCTGCTCAGTCTGTGACCCCGTTCAGAGGCCGTTCATGTTCCGCTCTCTAAGCAGCTTCTTTTAGAGGGCTGCATGTGCTCTGAGGACCACACAGCCTCAAGCCACTCTGAATAAACATGTGGGAATTTTAGATGTTTGTAGGTTGGGCCTAACTGAGCATGTGCAGAGGAGAAGCGAAGCAATAGCAGCGCCAAGTTTCAACAAACGGACTTAAAAACTCTTAAAATCTTTTAGAGACAAGTCTTTGTTTGTAGCGAAAGCTCTGTTTCTAATGATTAGACGGTAGTAAGAAATACAGGCGGTAGTTTGTAAATTGATCGGTGAAGTGAGACTATTTACTCCATTCAACTATTTATACAGGTATGGGAGTCTAGCTCAGTAGAAGAGGTGTTTAAAACTCACTTTTGTGTGTAAATGTTATCCACTAAATATGCTGCTAAATAGTCTGCTTACCCATCCATAAAAGTCACTGCACGCTACTGATAGAAAGCACAATACATGACTTTTGTAACTTTTGTGGTGGTGGGTCACCCACCTGCTTGTCTTTGTTATTTTTACAGATCAGTGTGTGGATGGAAAACATTCTCCTGCTAAATTCAGAAAAAACTGAAGTTTTTTGTCTTTTGCCCACAGAAACAAAGAGAAAGGGCAGTCTCGCTCTGAAAATCTGTAAATCAAGTGAGAAATTTAGGAGTAATAATGGAATTTGAACAGCTACATAAATTCAGTAACCATTTTGAAAAATTTTAATTAAAATATATTGTCAAACCAGAATTGAAGAGACTTATCCATGCGTTTGTCTCTAGTAGATTAGACTACTGTAACGGCCTGCTCACTGGCCTCTCCAAACGAGCTGTAAAACAGCTGCAGTACATCCAGAACGCTGCTGCTCGGGTCCTGACTAGAAAAACAGGAAGTACGATCACATTAGTCCTGTGCTCAGGTCTCTGCACTGGCTCCCTGTGGCTCAGAGAATAGACTTTAAAGCAGCTCTGCTTGTGTACAAGTCTCCATGACCTAGCACCAAAGTACATCTCGGACATGTTAGTGCCATATGAACCATCTCAGACTCTAATGACCTCAGGCACTGGCCTCTGCTGGTGCCAAAGTCAGGACTAAACATGGACCAGCCCCCTGCTGGTGCCCAGAGTCTCTACTAAGCATGGAACGGCCTTCTGCTGGTGCCCGATGTCAGGACCAGACATGGAGAATCTGAGGTAAAGGCCTGGAAAGTCGTTCCCGAGGTTGTAAGACTGGCCCCCACCCTTGCAGTGTTTAAATTTAAGCTAAAGACTGTATTGTTTAGCTGTGCCAATGGCCGAGGGAATTTTATCTGTTTTTCACTATTTTACATACATTTTATGTGTTTTTATGCTTTTATTGATGTAGTGTGATCTATATTGTGTTATGTTTTTTATCATTGTAAAGCACTTTAAATTTGCACAAATTGTGCTCTACAAATAAAATGTTATTGATTATTGCTTTGCATTGCAGGTTTGACACCATATTTTCAGGCAACAAGAAAAGCACATGGTGAAACTTCCACCAGAAATGTAACATAATGCACCTTTAAGAAAATGTTTAATGTCCATGAATTAGCCCAGAGTTAACTTTAACTTCTTCCTTCTAAAATGTACTTGATTCTGTACTTATTTTAAAGAAACCACATGCAAATTCCTTGACTGACAAATTGTGACAACTTTAAATTTCTAATGTAAGCAATCACAACACCCAACAGGAGAAAAATGCCACTCTAAGCTGAACAAATGTTTATAATTTGTCAAGAGGCCAAAAATGCACCCAGTCAAAATGGCATCTCAAAGCCTGCACTGAACTGATTAGACAAGACTCCATGGCGTTCTACCCTGGCATCTTGTGGCTTTTCATTGGATAAACAACTTTCTAATCAAAACAAAATCGTACAGTGTTTTTTTTTTTTCTTTTCTTTTTTTTCTTGGTTGCGGAAAAGCTCACCTCATTGCAAAGTAGGAATGCGTCTTTCCTCCTTATTTTCTTGGTTCTACATGACTTGTTTTGATATACATCCCATCTGTATGGCGAAGAAAATTCTCAAACAAAATCTCAGGCCAGAATTTTAGAAAACCACATGTTTCGAAATCAGGAAAACGGAATGGAAGCATTTGATTGAGAAGTTAGCGAACTAAGAGCATGCTATTTGGCTTTTAAACATCAAATAATCTAATTTACCAAAGAAAAGTTTTTGTTTTGTTTTTTTTTTCACAATTCATTTTGTATTTATTTTTAGATCTATGGACTTGTTTATTTTAGTATATTTGTTTTTATTATTTTACTTGGTTCAATATTGTATTCCTGAACCCAGAACACATTACAAGATTGCTCAATTTAGGCATCGATTTGCTTCTCCTTGACTTCGAAGAAACGTGACCCAGATTTGGATCCTCGTAAGCGATTTTTAAGATGCTGTTCTCCTCAAGAGTGAGCGGTCAATGCAATTCTGGACTTCTTTGTGATATCTTAACCATAAAACATCACCGCTACTGCAACAGCCAATAAAGGAGGTGCATGATACAAACACAGGGAACTTTATTACTCACCTCTCGTAACGCTATTAAGATAAACTCACCTGTTTATCTGCTCTCATCCATTTCTCTGCAAATTCATGACACCCAGGGGACAAAACATCACTATTAATTCAGTCTGAAGCGTTCTTTCAAAATAAAAAGTGAGGAAAAAAAGCAAAAGTATGTTACTGTTGACATGGATTAGTGAGAGGTTAGCTGGCAGATTAGCTTCAGTAAACATGGCACTACTTCCTGTTTAGTCTACCGTCACCTTAGTGAACAAAACCTTTTTCGTATCTATGTTTTAATAAATAATAATAGCACAATTTTGACTTGAATCTAAAAGAAGTGCAATGCTCTAATTGTTTTGAACACGAAAGTAAAGCAAACGTCACTTTACGCAGTTGATGCTAGGTGCGTTAGCTTTGTTAGCTTTTTTGTGATATAGCCTATTTATATATATTTTTTTGTAATTAGGACAATGGCATATTTATGCAGAGCTAGCACAAAAGCTAAATGCATTACAAAAACTAAACATTCACACAACAGACTTGACATTACAAGACATTAAACAGACAACAGACACATAGTATGTCCACCAATAGGAGGAGAAAACCGAGATTATTTACAGAAAAGCAGCAGTACGAAGTTGAAAGAGCCCAGAAGAAAGCAAAAGATCATCTGTCGGTCCACGACTGGTTTGTTTTCAACCAATTTTTAAGAACTGTTTCTGATGTGTGTTCCATCATTTGGTGCCTCTGATAGACTCCACCGTTTGGCTAAATTTAGTCCTGCGCCTTTGTACATCGCAGTTCCTCTGGTTAACGCGCTGCTGCTTTTTCCATTGTAAATTGTTTTTACTAATAAAAAGCGGGGGGCAAACCCATTTAAAACTTTAAAAATGATACAGGCATGCAGGAACATCTGATGGCTATCAAAATCCAATATGCTGTACAATAATGATAATGTAAAGTTTTCTTAAACAAAGACTTGAGTGGCTTCAAAGTACTATCATTTGTCTGGAACCACAGATTATACAGCTAAATACCATTGAGCTTTTGCGTACTCTATAGTCAGAAAAGGCCTTATATGTTTACAAGTCCATAAGCAAAATTTTATGACATTGGTCTTTGCACTTGGAGGATCAAAATATGTAAAATAACAATTATTCTCCTCATGTGTTCTGTGCTTTTTGTCTCTCGTTTCAAAATCATTCTAAACTCTAAAATCACTCTAAAATCCTGTATATTGTGAACTGTTACTGTTTGTTTTGGACTTTAGTGGTTGAATAAGACAAAAACTTTGAGCGAAATGATAAATATATATTGATTCCAGGTTCAGATTTGTCAAAAAATCTTGGCCTATTAACTCTAATCTAAATTAGCCACGTTACAACTATTTTCTTTTGGCCCATTTTTGCAGTGTATGAAAGGAGATAGACACTTAAAAGAAGAGAAATTGAGGTTTAATTTTCACAGTCATTAATCATACGGGCCCGGCAGGAGAGGAATAATAGCACATAAGTGGGTGCTTCAGAAACTTGCGTCAAACGTAAAAGGAGACACGTGGGCCGGCTTGAGAGAATTTGAGCAGAACGTAAACGGTTTGGAGGTGCAGATGTGGACGCAACAGGATACTCATTTGGGACCGTCTTATCCTGCGCAGTACACTGATTTTTAAAAAAGTCTCAGAGGAAATGAGAACAGCTAATGTGGGAAACTCAGAGCATTAGAATTACGAAAATGTGTTGGAAAGCTTCGTATATTTGACCTTTTGATTTATGTCGTCTCCAGGGATCATGGTAATCGGGGTGATAATAGATTTCACTGATATGTGCAGACGTGTTTCTTGGATGTTGAGTTTGTTTCTGCTCTGGTTTGAGACTTTGGGTCTGAAAAGTGAACCTCCACTTTATATTATTTATTTATTCATTCATATTCAATTTTGTTCAGGCATGTCCAAACTACGACCCGTGGGCCAAATGCGGCCCTCAGACCAATTTTTGTTGGCCCTCTGGTACTTTTCACTGTTTTCACCAACCTAATATTAATGTTCCAAGTCTCATTAAAGGTGTGGAGGCTCATCGAAACTATTGTCAATTTTATTTTCTAAACGACTCTTCATCCTTGGAGTACCTCGGATGATTCTGAGAAAGTTGAAGAAAAAATAAAAAGCTAGGAGATGGACTGTGTAATTGCTTGTATTTTAATTGAATAGTTATTTAATCATTTCAAATTATCAGCGAAAGAGCCAATCCTCTGTCGGTAAAACATGGTTTTGTAAACGTACAGTTGTAATGAACCCGATTTCACGGTAGAAATGCTCAAAACGAGTCTGGTGATGATTTATGGACTTAAAATCGGCAGAGAAGACCTTGGACTTCTATCTTTGAGGTAAAAAATCAGGGACATTTCAAACCGAGTGTTTTAGTGAGGCTCATGGAAGGAGCAGAGAAGCTTGTAAAGAAGCTTAAAGAAACAAGTGTGAATGACGCTAAATACAACTCCAGGTATGTTTTTGATGAGGGAAATGCATGAATATGTGTCCCTTGCATGTTTCCATATCATGCTTGGCTGTGTGCATTCACTTGTCTCATCCGTAGACTTGGCCTTCAGCAGTGGTGGTGGATAGTCTGCTGTTGTAGATAAGGTGAACCTACAGCGACGAAGAGACAAACTGCCACTGCTCACAAACAGTTGGATATTTGGACCGCACCGTTTTGTATTTGACATAGAAAGTCTCACACTGATATTAACATGATCTTAGAGCTTCCTCTGATCATTTCCAACTCCAGCTCTGTCAAACGTGTTAGCCTTGTGGGTTAAAAGTCAGCAGGGCATCTACGATTTCTGTGAGAATGTGTGAAACCCTTTAAGCACAAGAGTCAACCAATATGGTTAGGTTGTGGAACACAGAGGAGATGCTAACACTTATTGGCAATAGGCATAAACCTCAGCTACAAATACAACCAACACATTTTGAGGAAATCAAAATGTACTTGGCCAATATGTTCACAAAAGTCAAATGTTAACCACTCAGTCAGTTGTAGTTCTTTTGACAAAGGCTTTGAGCAAAGGAACACTAATGCAGCTGAAGCTACACACAATACAAGCTAAATCCGACCAAACATTACTCTGGCATCTTACCAACTTACCAAGCAGGGAGAAAATGATTTTGTTAAAAAAAAAATTAAAAAAAAAAAGATTGAGGTAAAATAACATTTTACATCAGTAATTGATTTAGGTGGATAAATCTGCTGACGCCACACAATGCCAATTGGCACAGAATGCCTGGACTTTTCTCTAAAAGTAGTGTTGTATGGACCCATTTAGTTATTACTGCAAAATACTCCAACCGTTCTATTATTTGTGTGTGTGCGTGCCTGCGTGTGTGTTTTGTCAAGCGAACAGGAAAAGGTTGTGTTTGACTCTCATTTACGCCTTCCTAGTGGCATACTGTTTATCAGCATAATGTCACCTGAACAAACTTCTACAGGGCCATAGCTTCATGTACATACAAAGAGTTTCCATTTTGACCATTTACTGGCTGATCAAGACAAAACTGTATTTTATATGTACTTTTTTGACTCAAGAATCTGTCAAAAAGTGTCACGGAAATAGTTAAGCACATTGTGGCCTCAGTAGCTCAAAGGGCTGAAGTAAAAGTGTTAAAATTGCAATAATGCTTTTCTACTTTAAGAAACCACTCCTGACCATTACAACTATTTTGATGGGAACAGAAATTATTCATGTCTTTCAATCACGTGACTTTTTCCTGTTTACTGATGCCATTTTCAAAACTTACCGACCATTCAAAAGAGAAATGCGGTAAATAGTTTTGATTACAATAGCAAAGGTCCAAATGTTCTTCACTCTTCAAGCATTTTTATAAACCATTATCAATAGCTAGCAAATTTGTTGCATATATTTTTAAACAGCAAAACAGTTGGTATAATAATAATGATAATAATAATAATAATAATAATAATAATAATGAATTGGTTTTATATAGCACTTTTCAAGAGACACTAGATGCTTTACATTATTGGAAGAAGCAACAAGGACAAACAAAACAGGTTCATCCCTCAGGTAATCAGGCGTTCTAATGTGCGCAGCCCCACATCAGGCAGAACATGTGGATGGAGGAATGCTGCCTGCCTGTGAGCC
This sequence comes from Chaenogobius annularis, assembly GCA_015082035.1. Classification (NCBI taxonomy): domain Eukaryota; kingdom Metazoa; phylum Chordata; class Actinopteri; order Gobiiformes; family Gobiidae; genus Chaenogobius; species Chaenogobius annularis. The sequence goes on from BJKM01000634.1 coordinate 193,864, forward strand.
AGTGGCTGACCTCACTAATGCCTTTGTGGCTAAATGGGATCAAATAGCCGTGGCCAGGCTCTGAAATCGTGTTAAAAGCCTGAAATGTGATAAGTGGAGACTGTTGGAGCAGCAGATTAGCGTCCGGACTCTGCTCCAGACACTACGCCAGCACATAAACAGCTCCAAAGGCCTGAATATACATGCATAATATGGAAGCATGTGCTGACCGCAGAGTTAAAAAATAAAGGCTGATCTTATATTTAATACATGTATAGGCAAGAAAACTACAGGCAAATTCTTTTTTTTTTTTAGTTTTTTGTTTTTCTCAACATAAATTTTCATCTGGAAATTACAAAAAAATGTAGGTGCAGATTGGATGTTTGTCTTATTTAATTTAATCAACGTGAGCCTTTGATGTTTATATATTTTTTTTCTCCCAAGGATCAGCCCTTAAAGTATCACATACACACACCAAACTTGACATTCTTGAAATTAAAGTACATATGACAGGTTAGACTGATTATATTTTACATTTTACAATGTTTTTTTTTTGCCAGAAACATTTGTCAGTTGTGAGTATATTGTCATCAATAAGTGATATTCTATTGAAAATGCAGACAAAGAGAGGGATATTAGAACTCAGATCTGAAAATCTTTTTTCATTTCAACTGTCTATTTTCTTCACAAACTGCAATTTGACTGATGTAAAACTATGACCAATATTTACCATATTTACAAACTAAGAAAAACGTGAGACATCATGATCACTTAGGCAAGGCAAGTTTATTTGTCGAGCACAATTCGTACACAAGGCAATTCAAAGTGCTTCACACAACAGGAAAAAAATGCATTAAAATCACAAAGACATGGCAGAAATCACAGAATCTTAATTTAAAAGTCCCATTTTCAGGCTATCCGTAAACAAGTTCAAGACATAAAAGAGAAGAGTGCAAAGAAAAGCATTTCAGTCATATGCACAGCCAAACAAAACAGTTTTTAGCTTAGATTTGAACATTGCCAGAGTAGCGGCCTGTCTCACATACTCAGGAAGACTGTTCCAGATTTTAGCAGCATAAAACTGAAACGCAGATTCCCCATGTTTAGTCCTGACTCTGGGCACCAGCAGAAGGCCGGTCCCTGAGGTCCTCAGAGTCCGAGATGGTTCATATGGCACTAACATGTCCGAGATGTACTTTGGTGCTAGGCCATGGAGAGACTTGTATACAAGCAGAGCTGCTTTGAAGTCTATTCTCTGAGCCACAGGGAGCCAGTGCAGAGACCTGAGCACAGGACTAATGTGATCGTACTTCCTGGTTCTAGTCAGGACCCGAGCAGCAGCGTTCTGGATGTACTGCAGCTGTTTTACAGCTCGTTTGGAGAGGCCAGTGAGCAGGCCGTTACAGTAGTCTAATCTACTAGAGACAAACGCATGGATAAGTCTCTCCAGGTCTGGTTTAGACACTATTCTTTAATATTTTCAGATGGTAAAAAGCTGCTGATGTGATTGATCTGACGTGGCTGTTAAAATTCAAATCCGAGTCCATTATTACCCCCAGATTTCTAACTTGATTTGTAGGTTTTAGAGCGAGACTCTGGAGGTGACTGTTAACACTTTCTCTTTGTTTCTGTGGGCCAAAGACGATGATTTCAGTCTTGTCTGAGTTCAGATAGAGAAAGTTGTTTTGCATCCACACACTGATCTGTTGGATGCAGTGACAGAGTGAATCCATTGGTCCATATTCACCTGCCGTCAGTGAAACATAGATCTGAGTGTCGTCTGCATAATTGTGATAGGACACATTCTCGCTGCGTATCAACTGGCCTAACGGCAGCATGTAGAGGTTGAACAGAAGGGGTCCCAGGATTGACCCTTGGGGAACCCCACAGGTCAGGGGCATCTGGTCTGAGACACAGTTACCAATTTCGACAAAGAACCTACTGTCTTCCAGATAGGACTTTAACCAGTTTAGCGCAGTGCCAGGAAACTTATTATGCAAAATAGACTTTTAGGAGCTAACCATCTTCTAATTGTTCCCCATTGCCATTAAACCACTGGAAGTTGTCTTTAGAGTGATTCATGCAAATTTGACTAATCTTTATTTTCCTGTGGACAAGATGCCGTCGCTCGAACAGTCCAGTGTCATGCCCACCTCTCTTTACTTACTCCGTTCTGCTATTTCATTTTCTTAAACGGTGACGACATGAAGGATTCGGTAGCATCAATTAGCCATGAAAAAAAATCCTCTGCTCGCTTAAAACTTGTTGTTTTAGATCAATATTGCGATTCAAGATGTCCAAAATACAACATAATGATCCTTGGCTGTTGTATATTAGAACTATATAGAAGACAAATGCACAATAGGTCTTCTTTAAGTTTTAACAAGATTAAGCATCTGAATTTAAAATGTTCTATACCTAGATAGAGACAGAGCAGAGCGGTCTCATTTTGACCCTCAGAGCTGCTTTTACAAAATATATGTATGCATATGGCGCAAAACCAACTTGTAGGTACAGCCCCTTAAATGTGCTGTAGTGAAACGTGTATACGCATTTTAACTTTGATTTCTTCTAGTTCAAGAGCATTGTTTCCTCTATGTACACAGTATATTTGTGACTATCACAGACGCCGGAAGAAAGAACTAATTGAGAACTGTTCATTCTGAAACATTTTTTCCACTTGTGGATCGAAATCGTTTACAGGCCTTTTAAATTTTTTATGAAAACTGAAATGAAACACTTCAAAAAGGACCAATCAAACTGTATCGTCTCTCCAAAACACCAAACAATTCCTGTGATTTCAGCTTGAACTCGCCACTTCTCTCGCTCTCGCTCAGATGCAAATCCCTCACCCAACAATAACAAACTCTGTCTGTGAGCCCAGATCCATCTTCTACACAAGGCTGCTTGTTTTGCATTTCCTCCAGTTCTGTTCACGCGCAATTTCCAGCCGACACCATTTGGGGCAAGGAACTTCAGACATACGGCTGTGTAGCTACATGTCATCTCTTCCATCCTCTTTATCTGTCAATGTCTCTAAAGGCTACGCAGCTGAATATTCCATCTAACGGTAATGGCCTGTATAGATATAACACATTGTGCATGCATCACTGTCTTTTATATTCTCTAGATGTGAAAAAATGTCTTGAAGATGTCTAATTCCTGGCTTTTGTGAATGCGAAATTATTATGTAGCGGTCTATTTAACACTAAACTGAAACGGTTGATGCATTCGTATGGGTTTTATTGTTAATGATTCAACTAATATGAGTAGGATCGAGACAGAAAATACATTCAGATTGGTTTGGACGTGTACAGAACAAATACGGGTGGTAGGTTGAACTCTAACCTAAACACCCATTAAAAATACCTTGAGGAATTGGAAAATCCCTGGGTAAAATCTGTGTTTAAGACTTGGAGGGAACTAATCAGAACACATAAACTAAACGGATATGTTCAAATCTTAAACTGTGTGGTACCAAACTACTACTACGACTACTACTACCACTACGACTACGACTACCACTACCACTACCACTACCACTACCACTACTACTACTACTACTACTACTACTACTACTACTACTACTACTAAATAAATGCATTAATAGTCTGGATAACCATTCTACTAAGTCTATTACAAATTAATGGAAAAATAGAAGGTAATTTTGTTTTGGGACCGTCTTGTTGCTCAAAATGATTGGAACTGAGATTATTGCAATGCAATGTCATTTGGACTACGGTTTTGAGTCAGTCTGAAGAAGGACCTGGAGGCTTTTAGCTGGTGACAACGTGCAGAATCTGCACCTGAGCAATGATGCATTCGAACAAATAAACCAAGCTTGAGTTAGAGTTGCGTCTTTCCTTTGCATACTCTCGGACACGTGCGCTCACAAAGTGAGGCGATACAGAGCCAGATGTGTAGGGAGACAGACACAGGTAAATTGACTCACAGAGAGAAATACATTTGGAATTTCTTGGCCTGTCCCAACCAGCGGGTCAAAAAACAACCTGCACATCACTGCTTTGAGCATACTTTTGGCGGCAGGAAAAAAGGCCATCACGATGAGGCAAAATACACCAACGACCAAAGACTGGACTAATATAGTAACAGAAGTTAGACAAATGGAAAAACAACATTCAGACTCAATCTGAATATCGACAACTTTGACAAATGTTTGACTAAATGGGACTTTTATGTTGACCAGTATGTGACATAGCTTTTTTGGATGTCTCCACATTCCAGGCAAAGCAGTAGGGTCCTCATGGCATATACAGGTGGCAAACAACTTCTAACTAAGACTAAACCAGGTCTAATTTACTAAACCAGGATTTGACATCTTTGTAGTAATATTATACACTTTTACACATGTGACACACTTCTCTTGGCGACATTTCATCCTTGTCAAAATCCTTTAACAGGACTGAATAAATTTTGCAAGGCCTGGTACCAACCTTGGAATATAAACCTAAAAAATTCAGTAGTACTAAAGGACACATTTGTGAGCTTTTAAGCATACAAAGTTGTTCTCTCGTTAAAAAAATGTTGCACTGTATTTGTACAAGTGTAATGAAAATTAAATCTAATCTAAGCTAACACACAGTTCATTTGTAATTTGCTCCATTTACTCTTCTTAATGGCACGATGGCAGAGGCTGGCACTCTCCCCTCACAGCAAGAAGGTGTTTGCATGCATGTGTTTGGGTGGGTTTCCTTCAGGCTCCAGTTTCCCTCATCAACCCAAAACATGCCCACAGCTGCACTGTGACATTCAAATTGCATGCTTATGTCAGATACTAAATGATGATAAAACTAGTATTGAAACTAGATAGTCATTTGAACAAGTAATGATACAAAAACAGCACTACATCTATTTTGAGTGAAAAATTTGTTTTTACCTATCATTGTTGAGGTTAAGGTGTACTTTATTAATCCCACGTGAGGGAATTCATTCTCAGCATTCCACCCAGTCTTCAATGCAAGTGGGACAGGAGCGTCTCCAGAATCCATCTTGAACTCAGCTTGGTTAGGACCTCAATTAGCTTCTGTTACATTATTTTTCACCTGTTGATCTGTATGATCTGTATTGATGATTGGGAGAGTGACCACTGCACTAAGCCTTCTCCAGCTCATCCCTCTTCTTTTCCATGACCACAGGAGTTGTCTTTCCACGTGGTCGTTTCAGAAATGAGAAGCCCCTCACTGTCTGGTTTAAATACCGTGTTGCAGCTGAAAGATCATCACCTGCAGCAGTTACCCAGTAGGAGGCTTGTACCTTTTAATAGAGAATCAACAATTGTAATTTCATTAAAGCAATCTTCAGTGCAATCACACTTCTCTTCCAGTCTCTTTTTTTTTACATTCATACAAACATTAGATGGATAAGTTAAGAACAAAATATTCCTTACAAGGCAATTGAGGCACACTGTGAAACTTACTGCTGCCATTTAAATGACAGCTCTCACTCTGCCAAAAAGATACGAGTCAATTAGCCATCTCCAGATAAGTGTGGCTAAATGATTAAAATGATTGAATTCACACAAACTTAGTAGTTAAGATCTCTGGCTCATTTTGTCAGCCCGCTCTGCCATTAACATACAAAGGGAAAACAATGACATTACAGCTGGCGTAGATGAAATGGAGTGATGTGCAGGATTCAGGCTTGGATAAGAAATTACTTTAAATGAATTTTAAATTTAAAAAAAACAACTCGAGCTGTATAATCTGTGTAGAATGACTGCTGGTGAAACAAGGGCAATGAGTCCTGTTGGCATTATAAGACAGGCATATATTATGTACAGAGTCTATGAACATTATTTGAATGTTTTTCTTCGAAATGCAATATAACCAATTACAAAAAAACTGAAGACGGCATGGGCTAGCCAAAAGATCGTGTATGAGCAGCAGCACAGAGATAATTTGATGTCTATGAATGTCTATAGAAATAACTAGTAACATTGTAGTTGGTTGGGTGCAAAACTCAAATTAGCTCTAAATCAGATAGCGGTGATATTCAACCATTAACTTGAAGCTTAAGAACTACTGGCAATGGTTACTGTAGCTGTGTCATTATTTTGAGGGATTTTGAATGAATTCCTAAAGGTTTCATCTGCATTATTTTTATGTCCATACACCTTTAGAAGAGTTGCACAGATACATTCTGTCCATCCTGTCCGTCCTCTGGTCTTTCTCCTCCGAGCTTGCGAATGCGTAGCAAAAGCACTTTACATGTGCAGAGCACTGGGGACAGTGCAACTGTGGAGGCTGACATTTTTTGAAAGCCTTCAAGCTGCAAACAAAATAATTGCTTCTCTCTCTTTCTAGACTCTTTTCCAACAAAAACTGCTGTACGTGCCTCCATGTTTGTTTTTCTTGTGCTATTTCTTCTATTTCGGTTAATTCTTGAAACTGACTTTGAGCTCTCTCTGGTGGCTATTTAACAGAACACAGCCTTGACATTAAAAGCCCATGTCCGTATTAAAGCTGTGAGATGTACCTTAATGTACGCTGATGAACCCTACCACAGGAAAACAGTTGCAGCTAAACTAACTTGTATGTACTTCTTTAAAAAGCCATTCACAAGTAAAGCCAGACATCTCAATAGCAGGACTAAAGACTAGACTCAATTCTCAATGTCCAAACACACATTCAAAAAGTTAGCAACAAAATAAAATTCAGTGCCTCAAACTTCAGATGCATCAGAGGTATTACAAACATCTAGCATATTACATAATGCATTGTCCAACACCTCATCCACAACAATAAAACCCATAGAATCACTCTATAAACAAGATCTAAAAACACTGAACAAAAAATATTACAGATATCATCATTGTCATATTTTGCACAAAAACAAGTTGATGATTTGGGACTTTAATAAATTCAAAAATATCTGACTTTTGTATCGGCTCTGCTCCTTCTTCACTGACTGACTTTGTGAACTTCAGATCTACGGAGGGCTGAGTGACCAACCGAGCCGGAAGCCATTCGAGAGTCTCCCTTGTCCGTTTCTTTTTAAAAAATAATACTAAAAAATGGCTCGTAGAAGCACAGATTTGTGAGCACTTGTTGCATATAAATGTATTTGTCTTTCCAGTTTTGTCGTACACTTTTATAACATCTGACGTCTGATTTGTTTTCACTTGAAGAAGGCCTTTTTGACATTTGCAAAGGGACTACCGATGCAAATGAGCTCACATCAGCAAACTCTGGCACATTTACAGTGTTTGATTGTGATTCGTGTGCGTTGATATATCTTTGTCCATAAAGTAAACTTTCCGAAATCCATAACAACTTTTGAACGGCACCATAAAGTCTACATCCACTATTTTTAAGTAAATACCTCATTTTCAATTGGAATTTAGTCTAGAAACTCCTACATCGCCGTATCTTTCCACCACTTCAGCAGATTTTCCTTTGTTCCCTCTTCACACTCATCGGTCTCCTCCATTCACCTGTCTCTGCTCCTCTGCTTGATTTATGAGCACATTCCTCCTCTCAAATTGCAGGGATATGTATGTCATACGGAGCAATTATAAAGAGCGTGACCGCCACTGTCTGCAAAGTAAGTCTTCATCTGACCTCTTTCAAGACATTTTTTGTGGCCTGGGTAGTCTATCGCGCTTTGTGTCTATTCCATGCGCGTTAAAGAAGCTTGGAGATGGTTGAGCACTGCAGAAAGTAAAGCTTCATGCATGCACTTATGAGACGCTCCAACTAGCTTCAAGTTCAAGCTATCTACAGTAGGTTATTATACCATTGGTCTTAAATTGCCTTTGTTGAGCTTTTAACCATTTAGTAATTGTTTGCCCTCATCAAAAACATACTGTACCTTGGGTTGTATTTAGCTTAATTTGTTTGTTTCATTAATCCAACAATTTTAAACGTCAAAGCACCGAAGGCTTTGAAGTTGAAGTCCAGAAATGATCGCCAGACTCGTTCCAAGCATTTCTGCTGCCAAATTGCATTACAACTACGCGCTTACTAGAGGGCCGTAGGCAAAATATCGATATGTAAAGTATATGTTGATGGACCTCTTGGTAGTATCCACATCCATGCAGAGATGCGTATTGTGGCACTTTTAAATGACATACATTTATAAATAGCAACGTTATACACTTATTAACGTGCTGACTACTGAATTAAGACTGAATCTGCTGGTATGAAAAGGAGATTTATTTATGGTATTTGGTATTTTGAGCAGTGAAAACATGAAATGCCTATGCAATTCGCTCTAGTTACTAGCATGTCGCGGTAGGTTGCTAATGGCTGGCATCTGTCTGCTCTTGGAACGCCTGAATGAAAGTAATTTGCTGTTTTCAATACATATATTATTTTTATGTTATGAAACATGAGATGGTGACAATAAATAACGGCGCTGACATTGTAGGACTGGAGAAAAGTACATTCAGACTTTATTAAAAATGGGACAGTTACCTTGGACAATATGTTCCTTCAGTTCCATTTTATACCGTTGCTGCCTTTTTAAAGTGTATTTTTTATTTCCTGCTCTCTTTTGTCATGTTCAGATAAGCGAATGAAAAAATTTGAAAAGAGAAAAAAAGAAACAGGAGATGCCAAAGCAGATGTACTCAAGAGCATGTTTTAAGTCCATAAATAATACATAATATTTGTCCTTTAATGCCCAAAACATGTGATTATTGGGACGATCATAGTGGCTTTATTTTATTCAATAACCTTTGTCACTGTAACATCTTATTTTGGGCAAACTAGCAGACACAACTATCAGTCACTTTCTCGCGCACTCATACATAGCCAAAGTGGATATATTGTAGTGTCTTGCCCAAGGACACGTCAATTATGCAATTCCCGTAGCACAGATCAACTTTAACCTCTGACATAGGAACGACTGTTGCCCCAATTAATAAAAAAGTGAAAATTGTATCTCGCCATACAGTCCGATTTTCATCTTATAGACTTGTACTGGATAAATGCTATGCTAGCGCGAAAAGAGCAAAAGCTCAGCGCTGATCCGTGTTCCCAGCTGTTGTTTGTATCCACTGGGCGTAAAGTAGCCTTCTGTTGGCTTACCACCACGCAACATTGCTTCTGCTTAAACTGGAGGCTACAAAGCACACATGTCTGCTGTTACACAAGTTGCATTGGGCTGCCCTACCACAGTAGACCACACTATTCCAACAAATGGTGGAGGTGTGCCATCATTGTTGTCAGTGCACTGTTTTTTCCCTTCATATTTGAGCTTTATTGTGAGTGATTTTCTTACTTTTTGGTTTTTATCTGTCTCTTAACATGCTCTCGTTGGTTATACAGAGGTTAATTTAATTTAAGAAGTTTTTCATCATGTAATGTTTTCATATAGAAAGCATGTTATGTGTAAAAACTGCAGAAATTGTACATATTTTTTGACGGAGCCAGGACATATCAGTTACAAAGAAAAAAAAAAAAACAGAGGGGATCTTATTTACTTTTTGAGTTAACTAGATCTGACTGAAGATTGGCATAAAAATTCAAATTTTGCATATGTTTTTAGACTTAAACCTTCAATAAATCAAGCTTGGAATTAGATATCAACAAATCCTTCTGTACGTTCTTTCAAAAGCTTGTTAAATAAAACATTTGAAAGGTAGGTGTGTATCGGTGCTACTTTAAAGTGGTGAGGATCTTTGTGGCCCAACAGAACAAAAATGCATGTTAAGAAGACAGCCTTTGAAGTACCTCTGTCCCATATAGTTCTATGGATGCAAGTGGATTCAATGAAATGAAAGCCTATATGGTTGAAAGAGCAAACTGACCAAAAAAAGACAGAGAAAATAGCTTTATGCTAATGTGCTTCGAGGTCAGTGTTTGCTTTACTTTGTGGAGGAAATAGTGTGGACTTAAATAATGCGTACAGAAGAACATGAACTGTGAAATGACATGCATGAGAGAAGCTGCAAGGAAGCGCAGTTATAGTGGCCGAACTTCAGTCAACAACCGAGATTCTGTCATTTACAATGCTTGTTGATTTACCATTCAACACATTCTCTCAATCTAATGAGCGTTGGATCATGACTAAAAAGGAAAGTATCTCAGAAACAAGTGGCCAAACGTTAATAACTGTGGCTGTCTTCAAAGGCTGATGCATGCAGTACATCACGACGCGGACCTGAACCCTTTCGAGCTTCCGTGGAGCTAATCAGTGTCCTCATTTTGTATGCACATTTCTGTTTCCAACTTTAGCTGGTCAAAGCTGTTTTTTTACCTAATTGTACCTAATTGTTGTTGTGCAATGAAGTAAAATCTGTTTTGTAAAAGCACTAAAGCAACTATCTGGGTGAAAATAAGACTGCATGTAATAGATTCTGCAAAGCCAGGTACTAGTTAGCTTTACTGTGATGGCAAAACTCACTCTTGCCCTCAAGTGTGTGTGTTCCTTTACGCTAGATATACAGTCAAATAAAATAATGATCAATAAATAAAACCAGTGGGTGGTTGCTTTACGTACAACACCCCCTGTTTCTTTTACTGCACCATATATATCTATATATAGTGCCAAAAATCCAGGTGAGGATTTCTGCTTGTTTAAACACACCTATTGTAAAGTCTTCGAGCTTCCCGTCCCACTGCTGAGGCTCAGGTTCTGCTCCAGACCCTGAGTGTTCCGGCCCATTTCCACCCGTGACACAGAATCACAGAAAATAACCGCGCAGCGCTCGGTCAATATTGTCCATACGGTTCTGCTCTCCAGATTAAGCCCACGTCAAACAAAACCTCCTTCAGCCCACAAATATTTGGTCCGCACTAATGAGAAACAGGACGTGACTAAGGCCAAATTTATTGTTGAATCTGGTGACGTTCGACATAATGGACATGCATAAAATTGCTAGATGGCTAAGTTTAGAAAAGCGTGAAACTTGTTTACCTCGACGTTCAGGAAATTGGGCCTTTCACATCTGCAATTTGCCGTTTGTTTCTTATTATGTCAGTACATGTTTGATTCATCTACGCTTGACTGTTGTGGCGTTATTTTCTATGTTGCCCATCTGTTTTATGGATTTTTTGGAAATATGAAACTGCAAGAAACCTCGCCGGGATTTGAAATAATCTGATACAAATGCCCGCTCAGTGACTCAACACCTACTGACCTACTTTCAGGGTTAGAGGTAAAAGTAAATACATACTTTCATTTAAAGATTTGGACACTTTAATTCTCAAAGAATATTGTATGGTCTAATTTGTGGTGTATTTGGTTCGGCTTTCATCCATCAACATTGAGATTGCAGGTTCAAACCATAGACTGTGAAGCCCCTTCCACATGAAGCTGAAATTGGGCAAATCCGTAAAGATATTTGGTCTAAAACAGGTATTATCCACATGGAGTCTAACAACGAAACATTTTGAAACCCTGTTTAGGCGTCTTCGCAGTTACAACACATCCCCAACTTTATTTCATTGTTGACTCCTCGGTCCTCCACTGCACCCCAGGTCGCAAGTGACACGGAGGAAAAAAATAGATGAATTCACTACATGAAGTCTCTCCATTAAGTTTGTTTTAAAGCTTTGACATTATATTCATGTTTTCATTTTTTCACATCCAGGCATCTCTGCTACGTGCAAGTGCTTTACATCGAGGAACCACTCACCCCTTTACTTTTTTACAATTATTTTTTAAAATATAGACAGAACATAGGAGGAATCATACAACATACATAAACACATAAACACATCCAAATAGCCCCATATGTTTTGTCCGTCATATCTGTCCGAATTAGTCCAAAGTCTTTTGAATTTGTCCATTTTAAAATTGAGTTTGAATGTATTTTTCTTTGTACCATTTTGCTAATGTCCACAATAACTTCAGTCCACTCCATGATCGTTGGTACATTTTGTGTGATCCAAGGCCTTTTTCCCTGCTCCAGAGATATCCACTGATTGTGTCCATGGCAAGTGTTTTAAGGCCCAGATACATCCTTCTGAAATCGAGTAGGATGATGAAGTCAAAGACGGTCTATAGCGCTTTGTTGATCTCAGTCCAAAATTTCAGAGCACGTGCCCATTTACCCACCCATTTTACACAGACACTGGGCGCGAGGGGTTAAAACGTTAAAAGTTTTGCCCAAGATATGCAGGGCACGCCGGGATTTCAACCGCCAACGTTCGGATCAATGGACGAACACTCATGACAAGGCATTGGGTATATTTGGAATAAAAGAGTGCCGCTCCGGAGCCAAGTGGATAGCACACATGCCAGGCTCCGTGTGCAGCCGGCCGCAGCATCATGAGTTCGGATCTCGCTCCGACAATTTCCTACATGTCCTTCCTTCTCTCACCCTCATTTCACGCAACGCTGTTCGGTCTAATTAAGCCTGCTGGCCAAAAAATCCTTTATAAAAGAATTATACTTTTAGGCACCACACTATATTGTATTTTTCAGTCAGTAGACATTTTTATTGAAAGAGTTCGTTATTGTTTCACTCTTAGTAACTCGAAGATCTAAATTGCCACAAAAGGCCAATTCAAAGACCTTCAAGAACTAACCCGATTCTGTGTGATTGTTAACCCTCACTGAAGACACCTAATTAAAACAGAAGACATGGAGACAGAAATAAAACCCATTCTACTGTCTAGTTCGTTCTTCTTTTGACCTTCCTTGTATTTCCACAGAGATCACGCTTGAGGAAGGATGATTATAGCCGTAAATGTTCACTTTAACCTGTATTCTCAAACGCCAGAAGCACAATGTAAATCACCTCACTATATTCAGCCTTGGCTCGGATCCAACTCATCCGAACTAAAGCTTTTAAAGAATTCCAATAAATCGGAGTAAATGTCGGTCCCAAACACTCATTGAGTGGCGGATTTACAGTTATTGTGGTGCACTACGCTCCAATGGGCTTTTATCGTTTAATTTTGTGGGGTTTAGAGCTTCTTTTCAAGTTTACTTTCGAGGATGAATAAACTTTGGACTGCTGCTCTGAAATGTTGTTAGAACTGGCTGATCGGTTATTGTTGTGCCACATTGTCGCCCAAGGAGTTAAAAGCAGAACATATTGTGATTGGGTTTGGCTGTTTTCATGTCTTAGAATGTGCGAACTGAAGGAACAAATACGTTTGGAGAAGAAACTTTTCCATTACCACTCAAACTTCTATCAACAACAAAATATAGCAGTTTACTGTGCATCAAAGCCACTTTTTTATACCATACTAATTTCTGTGGCTTCTGGTGACTGCTCTGAGGCTGTGGGACTGTGTTGGGCTATTCTTATTTGACTGTATCTTAAAAAAAGCCAAACGTGAGCAACGTTTTGCTCCTTGTCATTTCTCTTCCATAGTGTTCATATTTACCTCTAAATATTCAGGATACTCAGATTCAGCATGTATACAGGGATGTGACTATCCTGGTTTCTTAAACGTCATACTTTTGTAAAAGGGTGAATGTTGCACGTCCTCAAGGCTTGAGTGCTAAACCCAAAAAAGATAACAATTATTACAAATATCTAGAGGTTAGAAGGCTTCATGCCAAAATGCGTTAGCGTTAACTTTTTTAATTTGGCTTCAACAAACAACTAATTGTAACTATCTTTGCAACCCCTAAATATTTTTTGTAATTATCATACATAATACCGTCATGACCTGGATACTCAAGCGTATGTTAACACACCCAATGTAATCCCATGTAAATCCAAAACAAAGGTTTCTGGCCTAGATTATTTGTCATCTGTTATCTGTTATTGTCATTTTTGTCGAAGGAACTAGTCTGGGGACTGAAAGTATAAAGTCCCATGCTACCGCCCGCTTTGGGTCTGCGTTAGTGGCTGTGAGTTTGATTCCGTTATCTTTGTTGAATGCCTCTACCCGAATCAGCTTCAATAGCGCTGAAAGTGGGGAATCGGCGCCTTCCACGGTGCATGTTGCGTCTGATTGGTCAAAAGTCAAAACAAGCCCACTCATATGTACCGCTCTTTACAACTTTCTTCACTGCATTGGATAGAATACACTACATTGCTCTGTTTTTGTGTCGGCATCTTGTCCTCAGAGTGAACCAGTTTTTGTCTTAACGTGTTGCCTGGTTTGAAATAAACAGGGACTTCGTATTGTCTAAAAAATCTTTTAGTGTCTCTATCTATCCAATGCAGTGAAGAAAGTTGTAAAGAGCGCCACATAGGGGAGACTAAACAGCCACTTTACAAGACTGTATCAACACAGAAGACACGCGAGTTCAGGACCCCAGAGCGCCGTACATCTTCATCTCAAAGCCACAAACCACTCTATTGAAGACAGTGAGGTGGAGATTCTGAGCAGGAGAAAGATGGTTTAAAGAGGAGTTAAGGAGGCCATCTTTGTAAAAAGAGAATCCTTCCTTAAATCTTAATGGAGGTTTAAGATTCAACCTTCCAGTTGTTTATAATGGTCTGCTGAAACCCTGGAGAAGCCCGAGGCATTCGGATGCTAATAAAGGGACTCAAGGAGAGGGAGCCAACAGTCAGGGAACAATAGGCCCATCCCAGTTAAGTTTCAATGGGCCATTATCAGGAGGTCCCTCCCTGTGGGCAGGGCTTTCACAGAGTAGGATAAAAACAGGAGTTCTCAGACTTGTTTCACTGATTGAGAATGACTCTTGGATGAGAGTCGAAACATATCGTTTTTTTCTAAAACAGAGTCCGGATGACTACAACTGAATCTTTGTTAATGCTTTATCAAGGCTAATTATGGTGTAGTTTTTACAAAAGCTTAAACTTTATTTACTTTAAGTCAATATTTTACGACATTTTCTTTTGTCACCATTCTATACACTATTGGACCTTCACAGACAGACTCATTTAACAACTTTGGCATAAACAACCAGTATGCTTCACTTTTGATCCGTAACTCAACTAAAACCAACCTCTTCACCTGTAAAAGGATTTCTCCCTCTACTCCACTACAGTATATATATTTGTGTTCTTTCCCTTACCTTGATCTAGACTTTCTACAGTCTCCAGAAACTCTAACTCTTGAGAAAAGAAAAGAAAAAAACAGTTACTACAACGATTGTCCCCCTCCACCTGTATTCCGCGACAGCCCCATGAGCACAAAGCAATGGTGGCACTGTTTCGCAGCGGTATTAGCTTTTCTGCCTAATGGAGAAATGGATGCACATGACTAAGCACGGCTAATGGTCTGAGCAGAACCCAGCAGAAAAGTTCGCCTCCCAGGGAATGGGCAACACTTAAATTCTCCAAAAAGTGACACTTATTAACTTTCTATTTGATATTCCAATATGGACTTCTCACAAATGAGTCCATAAGTAAAGTTTGGTTCAAGCAGAAAAATACAATTTATTTTGAACAAACGTCTCAACTAAAATCCGTGTATCACCTAGATTTGGTTGACAAATTACCCTTAAATTAACATACAACTAGTAATGGATCGCGTTTGCTGTTACACAAGTTTAGTTGTCTTCCCAGTTTGTGTTTGTTCGACTCATTTATTTAAGGGAGTGATACATGTGGACTGCTGCAAAGAGTTTAAAATTAAGTTTTCACATGTCTTGACAGTAAAAATCAGTTGGAGCGCTTTAAATCCTTCATATTAAAAGTTAAATAATGGCAATCCGAGGACATCCAAAAATGGAGGCCTGTAGCTAAAAAACGGTTTAGCTGGAGTTTGTGGTAAATTTCAGATTTAGTTTGAGCAAACTCAGAGTATTCTGGCACAGAAAAGGGGTTTGATTTGGTTTGGTTCAGTGTGAATTGCCACACCTGTTCTGGACCAGGGTAGCTGGACCAATCTGTGCTCACAGGTATGAAATAAACATGTCCAAATCAAATATAGCTTCTGCTGATAACAATTTTAATGCTGAGTTATTCTCAGTTACATAAACATGATGTAACTCAAGACGCTCTCATTTGGGTTGCCAGTTCCTACGACTAAATCCAGTGTTTTTAAACCGACCTAAGCCCACCAGTTGCAGGCCAATCATGAATCAGTTCTAGTCTAGCCTGTGAAACACTTGAATGTCTCGATCTGCAGGTTTAGGCTCTGGCAACACAGGTTCCTTTTTTAAACCAGGAAGAGTCCAGGCTATATATGGTTCCTTTAATAAATTGACAGCTTTGTCTGGGTAACTTTTCATAGTTTTGGTGACAATCTTGGCTAGTTTGTTACACTCACCATCTCCCAGGTTTATGTGGCTGTCCACAAAAAGATACAACAGTAATATATAATGCATGTAGAAGGATTGATCCCATTCTCCACTCAATAAGCAATAGTGAGTAAACCCCTTTCTGATTCTGAATCAAAAAGTCTAGATTATTATGCAAAAAAATATATGTGCAGAAAATATATTTTAGTTTCTGCACATATATTTATTTTTGATCACTTCAGGCTGAGGTGCAGCAAAAAAATACCTTCCAAAGCATTCTACCATATATATTACAATACCATTCTACCATATATATTACAATCCCATTCTACCATATATATTACAATACCATTCTACCATATATATTACAATACCATTCTACCATATATATTACAATACCATTCTACCATATATATTACAATACCATTCTACCATATATATTACAATACATTCTACCATATATATTACAATATTTCCCCATAGCTTGGAGATTAAGCAGCTCTAGTTGGTTTTATTGTCTGTGCTTGCCATTCAACTACCACATTTAGCTGACGCTTCATTGGTTCAAGTGTGCGCAGATAAAACGTATAAAGTTCCATTCAATACAAAAAGACAGGCAATAATCCTAAGAATTACATTGTAAAATAGAACGTGTGCCGATCACACTGCACTGTCCTGTCAAATAAAGCCTACGTGCCAAAACATCTTATAGATTAAAATATTATAACAGATTGCAACATTTTGCTAACAGGCTAACAATTGAATTTAGCATCTGCAACAACTGCAAAACACCTTTTGAGTCTTGCCTCTGCATCTGTGCCTCAAGCCAGATCATTTTTGGTGCGCTTTATTTTACTCCTCTTGTTTATCACATTTTGCCACACGACATAAATCTACCGTTGCTTGCTGTGCTGTTTCTGTTTCTGAGTGGTAATACACCGCACTCACTTACCCCCCCAGAGAACTCCAGTTTATCACATTTCCATTCCAAATTCCTCTAAGCACTTTTCGAACATGAGGGATTGTTGGGATCACCGGTCGTGGGTCGGCTGTGTTTTCAGGTAACCGGACTCTTTTTTTTTTTTGCGGCTAAGCAGGGGGGGGGGATCAATATCATATCAGAGCCCGGCGGAACACCTGACAGTTCAATTTCGCAGCGTGCCTCCAAAAATCGATGGCTTCGGAATAGTTTCGGACTCCCCCAAAGGCGTCCCTGCGATAGCTAATCTACGATGCCATTAGCTCGGTCACGGCACGCATGCACCTAGCAGTAAATGTTCATAAAAGACTAGCCTCTTACTAATTTAAGCATGCACAAATGGAAGGGTGAATCGACTTTCTGAGATTCGAAAAGAACAGGGGAGCAGAGGGGCGTCTTGTCCGGCCCGGTCCAAAGGCGACACGGCGCAGGAAATTGAACAAGGGTTTATCAAGCAGAAAATGTGTTTAAGTGTTGAGCCTGGGCCGCGGGGAAGGATTGTTTACCCTTGAAACGCAAAGACTTTGATATGTTGTTGTGCTCTCTCAGTGCGTCCTTCAGATGGAACTTATAAAAGAGTTGTTGTTGTTGTTGTTGTTGCTGACTCAAAGCAAGAAAGTCTGTTAAGACATCCATTTGATGAAAATGGAAACAAAATAAACACAGATTTTTTAATGACTGAGAAACAATTGTAGCGTAACACGAGATTAGCAAAGGTTAGCGTGAGGCTTTTATAGCAGACGTAGCATTATTTCCAGTAGATACTTGCCTGTAAGGTTCATAATTAAGTCATAATAGGCTTGTAGCATTTGAAAAGATAATTTGTGTATCCTCCTCCTCCTAGCATGCAGACATTTGTGTTGGGTTTACGCTTGCTGCTCTATATTTATCCAGTTTCTAATTAAGCTAAAGCAACGCTAACACCATAACCTTAAAGGAGACATATTATGCTTTTATTTTACTACATAGTATTAAACTACAATAATAATAATAATTTTACAGTTTGTACATTGTAAAGCACAATATTGATCATCTTTTATTTATTTAAAGGGACACATAATATGCAACATTTATTTTTGGAGGTTTCCAATCGTATTACAGTGTCGTCCCCTCATGAAAAAC
Source organism: Chaenogobius annularis (assembly GCA_015082035.1). Taxonomy (NCBI): domain Eukaryota; kingdom Metazoa; phylum Chordata; class Actinopteri; order Gobiiformes; family Gobiidae; genus Chaenogobius; species Chaenogobius annularis. The sequence continues at coordinate 212,027 of BJKM01000634.1, forward strand.
AAACCTGGAGTTGTATGTTGCGTTTTTCAATAGCATCTTCTTTGTTAAAGTGACATGATGTTCTGGGACAAACCTATTTGAACAGAATGCACCCCTAGGTTATTTCCAAATGCTTGTTATCTTATCTTCTGATTTTTGTTTTGTTTTGGGGCACAGTTAACAATCTATTTCATTTTTAGTTTTTGCTTTGGTTCTAGCAATGAAACACAATTAAAGTCACAGTATTGTCCCCTAATCAAAAACATACCTGGAGTTATATGTTGCTTTATTCATACTTATTTGATCCCAACCTCAAAGCGCTAGTAAATGCTTTGTTTGAATTTTCCCCGGAATTTTCCCCGGATTGTTGCGTCAAGTAAAAATCCAGACTACTCTTGCACAGTCCATAAACTATCCCAGGATTGTTCTGCGGTCAAATTGTGTTCACACCAAACGCAAGACTCTGTTAGCATAGCATTCACGTTGCCTAAGGGCTTCATTTATTTATTTCACGCAAAAATGCATAATTTGTCCACTTTTTAAAAATTTTTTTAAAAAAAAGTTGAAATACTTGCCACCAAATTAGACTACTTTGACTGTTATTGTATATGGATATGATTATTTCAGTGAATGTACAGGTTGCTTTCATTGTGCCCTTGCATCTGTGGGCAGAACGGGGCATTTGTGATAGTCCCTGTAACGTTCTCTCACTCACACAGTTAAAACTAGTTTTCACAAACCTAAAGGCACGGATCTTAACCTTTTTTCTTCCACAAGAGCCTCCTGCGCCAAACATTGACCATCCGTCACTCCGGAACGAGAGATAAACTGCTCCAATAATGCGGTGCAACAAAATCTGTCAGAAAAAGACAAATATTTAACGCCAGTTTTGCCCGTAGTGGTTTGAACAAGTTTTTTTGTGGCACGCACATTTTGACTTTCTTTAGAGTTGCTGAATTTAAGACGGAGGAAGGTGAGTTAGTTACTTGTAGCCACATTTACTTTTTCGAGTTCAACACGCACTCTTTTTGACAACATTAATTACTTCTCTTCCATGAGATTTCTGTTTTTGTTTATTGCTCTTTTTGAAGGTGCAATTTCTTAACTTTTCTGGTGGAGGGGCCTTGCTTTGCCTTGAACACGTAACGGTGTGTAATGAAACTTATTTTATCCAATGGACCAAGCCAAGTTACAGGTCAGATCTATGAAGAGGTGACCCCACTCACAGCAAGAATGCGTTGTATTTGAATAAATGCACAATAGACATGTTCAATGGCATATTTTGGAGCATTCCAGGCAAAGCTGTGACATGTTTCTTATTTTTATGTAATAATGGGTAGTATTAATACTTGATATCTTACTTGGTTTTATTAATACGTGTTATCTTACTTTAAATGTTATATTATTCTAACATTATTTTTATTTTTTTGCTGTTTTTCATGTTGAGTTTTTGTTTCTGTTTAGCAATGATGCAAAGGGAAAATAAAAATACAAATCAATTTAATTTGTAACCTTTTATTTTTTGCCATTTTGATAGAAAATTGCAATTTGTATTATTAAACACAGATTGGAATCTTTGCTTTTAATGTATTCCAGTAGTATGGTCAAAGGTTCACTGTCAATGTTAAATTTAACCTCCTGAGATAAATCTGTAGTGTTTCCCCCCCAAACTATTTTATAATTATCTCCACATTGTCACTAGCATTCAGAGAATACCTTTCATATTTTAATTTGTATAGCAGGAGTTTTGAAACAGCAGCTAATGATCTTCCTTCTAACAGACTTTTTATGATATGTAACCATTTTTTAAGTCTTGTTTGAAATTGTAATATTTATGAATTAGTTTTGTTGGATTTTATGACTCCACCAAGAAGATATTAACACATTGCGTTGTAACGGCTTCCACTTTCACCCAATTTATTGAAGCTTAGTTAGAACGGCCTGTCAAAATAGCCTACGGAAATTCGGTGGAAAATGACACATGCGGCCTTAGCTTTGACTGGCACGGCGGTTTTGGCCCGGGCCCATTCCAAACTGGATTCTGCTCTCCGCTTTGGTCGGACGTGTCAGTGGGGCAGGGGCCGGGGCAGCGCAGGAAATGGCCGAGGAGGAGCGTAATGGCTAATATTTTTTTGGATACGCTCGGTTTTGCCGTCGAGGTCTCCGGGGAAGGGAGAGAAATGTTTAGACTAGGGATTTCTGTGATTGAGTTACACAGGGTTCGAGCTTGACATAGCTGCCGGTTTACATCACGTTTACCTCAGTTTGTGGCAAAAGGTGGAAGAAGTGCAACTAATCTATATTCTAATGATGTTACTCTAGTAGATGCCCCTCGGGGTAGGATTATATTTACTGTATAGGCGGGGATTATAATTGAAGTGAAAGACTACTGCGGAACACCTCGAGGGAGATTATTTTAGTTCAACTAATGATAGAACTGCTACTGCCATTACCTTTAGTACTATTAAAACAACTAGTGCTGCTATTACTTTTACTTCCACTTCTTAAAGGTCATATGTTTTGCCGCAATTACTACAAATGTTCCTACCACTAATAAAACAACCACAGTAGTAATAATGTACTGTTAAAACACTGTCCAATGCTAATCCTTTTCTCATACTGAGGTGTTGAGTCATTTGTTGCCTCACTTCAAACCAGATGTAGTATTAGTTAATTTTGCTAGTGTTACATTTTATTTATTTATTATTATGCTTAAACTAGATTTGTTTAAGCATATAGTATACGAAAGACTTTTAGACTTTCAAAGACAGTGCATATTAATGAATTTATGATTAGTATGTAAATATGCCACACACTGATGGTACAATTAAAAGTCACACAAAAACAGTTTCAGAAACATTAGGACCATGGACAATTGCACATTAAACATAGGCATGCCATTTTTTTTCTTAAAAGGGGTTTATTAAGCTGTATATATTCATTACACGTTCCCTAAAGCACTGTATATATTGTACATTCCAAAAAAGTGCTGTATGTATTGCACATTCCCTAAAGCGGTGTATGCATTGCACATTCCCTAAAGCACTGTATGTATTGTACATTCCTTAAAACGGTGTATGTATTGCACATTCCCTAAAGCGCTGTATGTATTGTACATTCCCTAAAGCACTGTATGTATTGTACATTCCTTAAAGCGGTGTATGTATTGCACATTCCCTAAAGCGGTGTATGCATTGCACATTCCCTAAAGCACTGTATGTATTGCACATTCCCTAAAGTGCTGTATGTATTGTACATTCCCTAAAGTGGTGTATGTATTGCACATTCCCTAAAGCGCTGTGTATTGCACATACTACATAGCGCTAAACAATTAATCTGAAAAAAATTCCTTTAAGAACACATCCCCTGATTTTAGTGTCTTATATAGAGCATTAAAACCAAGCGTTCATATCTGTTCTCTAGCTCTAACCTGTGTCTTTAAGGGGTTCCGCATTATGGCATTAAACTTAGCCACTTATCTAGTTTGAATTAGATGTTTTTATTGCAAAAAATCTTTTTCACTGTATTTTTTTTTGGTTTCCTCTCCACAGATCTGATCTTTACGTTGGCTTGGTGGTCACCTCTTTGTGTCCATGGAAACAGATAACTTTAATGCCATACTGTGGAAAATTCAAGACAAAACATTAACGTTTCTAAGGTAACTCACAAACTAAATGAAGACATGTAACAGATTTTTCCCCAGAGCAGTGAAGGCAGCTGACGGGGTTGACTTTGTGGTGGGACGGAGCATATATTTGGAAATCACGGTTGGTTCTCTGGAAGGATATGTGAAACTAGCTATTTGCCTAACAAAAATGTAGAGGTTCAGTTGACAAGTGGCATCATTTTTGGAATCTTGGCATCCGCGCCGATATTCACACTGAAACCCGCTCCTCCTGCTCGCCCAGATGTGTAATTTACAATGCCGCTCCGCACCAAGGGCCAACACAGTCAATCCTCTGTCCAATTCTCCTCCTGTGAGGGTTGGGTTGAAGGAAAAATAATAATAATATAAGAAGTTAAGAGGTTTAGCAGATTGCAGACTTCAGGGTTCGTCTATATTGTGGAAACTTGTGGAAATATTCACTTTATGTCCCTTCCACTTGAATTATATTTCATTTCGTGTATACTTTTTATTGATTTTAGATAAGGTAAGGTTTACTTTGCATTTGATTTATTGTTCAATACTACTGGGGGAACATGTCGAGAGCAGTGGATGACGGCAACAGAGCACATGGGACAATTTTTCCATATTTTTGTTGAAGTAAAAAATTGTCAGGAGGTCAATTCTGTATTGTATTTGCCAAAAAAAATATAGATACTAATCATAGTACTAGAAAAAAAGCAATGGATTCATACAAATTAGTTGGTATACATTGCTTCGGTTTTGACTTTGTTCAAGTGGCAGAAAGCTTGACAACTCATGAAGGATAAGCTTAAATTGGAGTATTATCTTGACCATAATTTCCAATGCAAAGAACTACTCTATTTCAGAATAAATAACGTGTGTGTGGTAGACTTTCATCAAACGTCAACCGGGGAAACAAGTGCCAGACGGACAACCTCCTAGAACTGTAGTTACATCAATAACTTGCATGTTACTGTTTTTGTTGTTTACCTTTTATTTGTCACAGTTTTATAGTATGCTATGTAACTTTTCTGGTTGTTTCATGAATAATATGTTATTTGTTGGCCAGGAATGTTCCACAGTATGATATAATTGTATTCAATTGAAGTTTTTATCGACATACTGTACGTTATTATTGGCATGTTTGCGTCACCTGCTTGTCTCCATGGAGATAGATAGATTTTATATCATACTATATATATATACCCAGATGCCTTTTAATGTTTGAGTGGAACTAGTAAGTAGGACTTTTCCCACCTCCGGCTTGAAAATATGCCCTGGAACGCAACTCAAACTGATAAATCCGACTTGCGACCTGGGAGCTGGTCGAGAGTCTCCCATTTCACACAACAAACACTGTGACGTATCACGACAATGATCATAACCACAAACCGCGATTTTGAGAGGCTTACCACCGCTTAAATAATGCAAACGATAGTTCCAAGTCAAATCCGGCAATATTCTGATATTTAACATGTTAGATTCATTTGTTCAACCGTTACATTTGTTTTGCCTACCGATTAGCATTAGCCAAATTGTTTACATATGAGTTATTTCAGTTGGAAACACTCTGAAATGGGAACTTGAAATGGTCAAGAGGTAAATAACCGCGTAAGAAGTCACATTTGCCTGACGATGGTAAAGACTTTTATTTTGGCGCAAGATAAATTGGTACTGTTGTAGAATAAAATCAAAGTAGCAACAGTTGTAGAAAGCGGAAAACGAGAAACTGGATGCCACACACAGGATGGTCGGTTTATTTACTTAGTTTATTAAGTGCGGGACCTGGAGACTTGAACGCCAAATAACAAGGACTGAGCTGGCAGTGTCATTGTCAAATAGTGATTTTATTTATTGGACAGACACAATATATGTCATAGTTGGTTAATGACATACACAGCCTATGCCATAGTTATATATTTACAATTTATAAACTAAGGTACAAATTGAATTCACGTCTCACCCCAGTAATGTGCAAATACCGTCTTAACTCAATGTCACACTTGGGGCGAAGGAAGAAATATGTCCTTAATTAAAACCATGTTAACCGCAATGTCGTACACACGGCTAAGTACGTCCATCGAGAGGAAGTGCTCGTCGCCCCAGGGTCCATTACTGATATTAATGCAATCCTAATGTCCAACACGTGTGTCCGAAACATCTCCAGCTTTGAACTTGTCCAATCTCCCAAAGGACATATCGATTACAGTCATATCTGTTCAAACAAGGACACGTCTTATGAATACTGAATCAATCTGCGTTCAAGCCTTAATGAAGTCAACACCAATACAATGCCATATTTATTTCATTGGATGCTTCATTTAAGAGATTAATGGCTAATAAGTTGAAACCACATCCCTTGTAATTACATGAATCTCAGCCTGAGCCCCACCGCGGAGCTGCACAGGAGGCTCTTTTGTAATCAAACATGAGCCTCGCGGAAGAGGTGGACACTGTGAAAATAAACGCGTCCAACCGGTGAAACGAAGACGCCGACGGAGACAGTAAAAGTGAGCCGTATGTGCTTAGAGATCTCACGGCACTTTGTACAAATAATTATTCCATGACTAGGGCTTTCATTACAGGACTCGGACTATTTGACATACGTATTTGCAGCTGTCTAGTGCCTCTCATGGATATTACAGCCTTGTCTCACTGCGAGCAAGTGCAGAGTTTAAAGGTTAAATCTAATGCATGATTTGTGTTGTAATTAGCATTTTAACTTGATTTGCTTACCTTTAGTTTGGCATCTCATGTTTTAGAACATAAAAAAAGTTTACAACAAACAAAATTACATCTGGATCTCTGCTGTTACCCACGGGACTTAGGTACTTTCCAAAACATTAAACATTTTATTCAACACAGGTCGAGAAAACGTCAGATATCGAGGAGATTCAGAACAGACTATTTTTGTCGCTCAAAGGGTGAGAATACTTTCTAACCAGGATTCATCAAACTGGCATGAATGAAGCTAAATGCTACTCAAGTATGTTTGTAATGAAGGAATAATGGTAAAATGGTTCAAATGTTATGCATTCTTTGTATTGTTATTGGCCTTCAATCATGCTCTTGAGTAGCTTCACTTTGGCTTCTCATGTTTTAGAATTAAAAAAGAAAAAGGTTTTCAAAAAGCAAATTACTTCGTCGCTCTGGATTTTTCCACGCAAGGAACTGACCTTTGCGCTCAATCTACTGGCAGCAGAAGGAATTACACAGCAGAGGGAAACAAATGCTAGCTTTCCTCCAACATGCTAATGCAGCCACACAGTTGTACTGATCGTGATTGGATTGCAGAAATACTCAGTTTGGCGATGAGTGTACAAATGTAGTGAGTGAGAGGTTAGGGACCAGGGAGGACTTTCAGACGCAGCCTAAATCTAATGTTTTCGCCTTCATATTTATTTATTTATTTATTTATTTTTTGTTAAAACTTTCACAAATAAGACGTATAATTCAATATCCACAAATCCTTCTGAATGATCTGCACTACTTTTAATGATCCCTGTGTGACATAGATGCATTTTGAAAAAACAGCTGTTGGAGTTACAATGTCCCATATTCATCTGATTCAACTCGATTAAATGAAACCAACAATAAAACATCTTTAGGTGCAGATTGGACAATTTTGTTGGTTCCAGGTGGAAGCTATATTTCATCATAAAGATAAATGCAGAATTGGGAGGCCGGCCTGCAGATGTCGCATGAGAAAATGAGCCCTGACAGTTGGTGGATTTATGATAATTGCAGCTTGATTTTCTCACACCCTCCGATTGTTAATCAGAGGCATTTCCATACCTGCTCTCCCCTCACATTCTTCTCGTTATGACTTTTTACAAACACAGCAGCCAATAATCAATCAAGTCAATAATTCAAGATTGATGATAAATAAAGACATAAAATACTTTGGTTTAAATTAGGGCTGCAGCTATTGATTATTTTAGTAATCGAGTAATCTATCGATTCTTTTCTTCGATTAATCGAGTAATCGGTTAATTTTTTTGTACATTCAGTAAACCATTTAAACGCATTTTAAATCAGTTTTTAGATTAAACGTTATAGTTCATAGTGACAAACAAATACAAAATAAGGAATTTCTGCTTAAAATAAAAAAAATTTTCTTAATTTCAAAAATTTGTCCCCAAAACAGCAACATTTACATTCAGGCCAAACTGTCTGTTTGTATATAAAGAATATATATAAAGGACTTCATTAACTTGTCATAGACTGTAAACAGTTACAGTAGCTCTGTCACATCACTAAAATAAGACATTTGTTTAACGTTATGTTGGGTGGGACCGGTGGTCCTGGCGTTTTGAGCATTTTGCCTTTTGCGTTTTGCCGTTTTGAGCTCCGTGTGACTTTAGCCTCCGCGTCTCGGACTTTCTGTTTCACAACAGATTATTCTTACATAACGCCGGTATTCCTTGCTGTTTCCATGTTCATTGGCTGTTTAAAAGTACGACTGTGACTGGGAAGCAGAGTTGTTGAGTGGGGAGCGCGGGGGTCCCGCTAGGTGGCGGTCGAAGGCGCGGGGGCTGCGGTGGGCGTAGCTAGATGCGGTGTTTAGAGTTGCAGCTCTGGATTATTATAATAGAGCCATGGCTCTTTCACTCATCAAAACTCTTTAAAACTCTTTAAAACGCGCCGCTCTCTTCCTGTTGCACCTTCGTCAGAGCAGAACAAGCTCCGTATGAAACAAAAGCGCTACAAGTCGTTCCGTGCGCTCCGCGCGCCACAGATTCACGTGTTTTTAATTAAATATGTAAATTAAACGAATCATCGAAGCAATAAAATAATAATCGAAGCTTTTTTGTAATCGAATTATTCGATTTACTCGAGTAATCGTTGCAGCCCTAGTTTAAATTATCATTTCCAAATCATATGTTTTAAAGGACACATATTATGCAAAATGTACTTTGTTGATCTTTTAACCATGTTCTAACAATGTTCAATGCTGCTCAGCCCAAAAATACTTTATTATTTTTGTCACAAAGTATAGCTTTTATAATATACTCTTTGGAGGAATACAAAAATATTTACTCATGTACAAATAAAAAGACAGGTACCCCAGCTTTACGTTATTATTTACAGTGGAAATAAAGCAATAAGCTGCACATTAAAGAGTTGCGCTTTTGAGAAAATAAACAATGGAATAAATGTAGTTCCAATGTTTATTTTAGTCAAAACCAAGACTATTTTTCTTATTATTTCTCGGGTTTGGCAGCGTCGCACCTTCAGATGGTCGAGTGAAGCCCGGACTCCCATTACATCAACAGTGGGCCGGCCTCTGTGCCAGTCCATCAGTCAGCGCTGGGGAAGAGCCAAGCGTGTGATCACAGCTTACTGCAACTGGCCAATATTGGACTGGGAAGACAGTAAAAAGACACTCTGAGGAGCTGTCTATAGCAGTGTTTCACAACCAGAGGTACGGGGACCCCTGTAGGTTACGCGAGATACTTGGAATGTTTTTCAGATTCAAAAATAGCATGACATTTAATCATATTTGAATAAAAAGTTTTGCTTTGCAGTACATTTCATGAAGCCTTTTGTTCAACAGTTATAAAGTAAAGAAAACAGATTTATCTGCCAAGTACAGCGTTTGGGTTTAAGTGATACTCAAGGCAGAACGACAAAAGTCTACACTACAAAAATATAATGCTGATAAAGGCTTGAAATCATAAGTCATTTTATCAATAGTTTGGACCAGACCAATTGAAATGTGTTTACGTAGTAGGTAGATCTTTCTACAAGTTGCTATTTAAATAGGCCTATCTTTATTTTTTGCTAAATTTAATCAAATGTAATCGATTTTGAATGTACTTATTTAATGTGCAATATATTTTAGCTTGAAATAAAATTAACTAATACCAGAAATGTAGAAACGCAAACAGAATGAATTAATACAACACATCTAAAGTACTCTAAAATTGTAAAGATTAAATATTTTGGACTAGCCTGAAGTGGAAATCACGAGAATCCCTGCGTCACATAAAATATATGTCATGTTTGCATATTCTCTTGCTTGAATAAATACCTGTGTATTAATTTGACTTTATTTGCTGTATTTATACCTGTTGTAAATATAGATAATAGTTTTACACCAATCAAGTAGGTATGTGCAGAGAATATTACAATTATAGGAATGATAGGAAGTGACAACATACACTCATTCCAGACAAAGTTTATGCACAATTTACCCAAAATAAACAACTTTTTTGACATTCTAAACATAATAACAACAAAATAAAGTCTCTCTCACATATTTTCATTTGTCAAATAAAAATAATTGTGACATTAGATGTTTTTGCCCAGTGTACAAGTTTGATGTCATCGATTACAAACAGGAAGTGAAATTATAAACCTAAAAAATGTGCTATTTTGGAATAACATTTTAATATTTTTTTAGCAAAACTTTAAATATATAAAACTGAATTGCTTTTTAGTTCAATGAGTTGTCCAACCTGTCAGAGGCACTTTATGTTTTAATTTTCTCTTGCTTGAATGAATACATGCGCATTAACAGTTATTTTTTTTAATTACATTTTTTAAAGATTTATGTTGTGTTTGATTATTGTCTTGCTTGAATGGATACATACTTACATACATACATTATTTTATTTTTTACTCTATTATAACTGACTCAATCTGTTTCCAGGTGCTTTTCTTGTTTGACTTGAATAAACGAGGTGTGCTGTGATTTAGCATTAGCTCATTACAGCCCATGTCACGGCAGCTCTGGCTCAGCGGCCGCTTCATGCTCAGCTCAGCTCCCCGCGCCCCTGCTCTCTCTGTGGGGTCGACCCTCCGCTCTCTTCCCCTTTAATGAACCAGCCCATGATAGCCTGTGGGGCCCGGGACGGACATGACACAAATTGCCATGTCCTCTGACTGGGATTAGCGGTAATTACTGCTCGCCTTGGCAGATCAATGGGATAGCGGTGCAACACATAGAGGCCAGGCAGAGTCACACGCTAGCCCGATAGTAACAATCAAAAAAGGCCACGAAATCAAGGGAATCTGCCTCTGATGTGCTGCCATGTTCCATCTGAACGCTGGGGCAGCAGAAGTCAGGTGGAACAAAACTGGCTGCACTAGAAAGAGTAACATTCTACAACATATGGCAACAGTAAAAGTTCACGAGAGAGGCTTGTAAAAAAGTTTTTGGTCACACGCGCAATTTCTGAGTTGAGATTGTCTCGGCTCAGTAGAGATCAAGGTTGCATTGTCTGAACGGCGTTTGATTCATGATGTTTTATCCGCATCAGTATTTAGGCTGTGAATTTGATCACGTCCTAATCGCAGATGGTGGACAAGAGCCACTTTTCCTTTAGGACTTTGTAGAACGCTGTGATGCCATGTGAACCCAGCCTTTTTGCATGTGTCTTTGTTACCAATAAAGCAAAGAAATAATCCTGTTGCTGTTCAGTAAAAGTGCCAATTTGTAATTTCGCGAGTCTCTTGACGTTGACAAAGACTTGAGTCAAGAGGTGTACTTGGTCAGCTTCTAAACGAAGTATGGGCGAGTGGCTCTCTGATGTAAACGCTCACAGTGCCTTGGAAGCAGAAAAGTGCTATATAAATGTTTGAAAGAGGAGTTAAGGAGGTCATTTTTGTTAAAAAAGAGAATCCCTCTTTAAACGGAAACGGAGGCTTTAGGTTAAATTTTGTCTCTGAAAACAGAGTCCAGATGACTACAACTGCATCTTTTTCTACAATGGAACACTCCCGGTCAAATGAGGGATTAGACTGATTTATAGAAATGTGACCATTTACTAATTATCTCAGTCTATTTCAGAAGACTGCATGTTGAAATTGTATAATATATTAATTTAGAGGTATGAAGGAGACGGGACTTTATTGAAAAAAGCACTCCTCCTTTCCCCCTCACTGTTGGATCAAATGATGTAGCTGCATTTCCTTAGTGTCTTAGAGTGTGGAGTCAAAGTGTGCAGACCGCAGACATTTTGCAGCAAATATTTGCCTCACATTAGCATAAAGGATTACGACACCACACACACTTGCCTTTTTAGGAAAGATTTACGACTAGTGAAGAACTATGAAAGTGCCAAATGATCAAACGCGGTGTCTAATGAAAACAGAAACGCAAGGGTACGAGGAGAGCGGCGTTGGCTTTTATTTAGGGCTCGTGTTGATTAAATCTTGCTTGTAAAGGCGACTGCAACGATGTATTCAGGAGGCGGTAAATACCCTTTTACACTCATTGTTGCAGTGATCATAAATTAATATATTTGCACAAACGTTTTCATATAGTTTAAGAGCCATCACCAGTGTTTGAAAGAATACTTTGAAAATGTATTTACAGTAGTTGCAGAATACTGAATACCTGCATGAAAATGTATTCAATCAGAGTACTTTATTGTGGATATTACTATATTTGATTTATCGACGCTGCGGCATGCATGCTAGCCACTCGACCTCCAAGCGGCACTTTAATTGTACGATCGAAAAACCGCAATGTATACCTTTTTGATTTGAGAAAAGTTATTACATCCTGAATACCACCAAATGTGAGAGTAACTGTACCAGAATACAGTTAGTATTTTTGGATTACCAGGCAACAGAGCCTGACGCTGTCTGGCTGCTATGATTGTCTGTGCCAAAGTTGATCGCCAGGGACAAACGTACAATCCCAACATACCGGAACCGTACGAATTAACGTTTTGGAACTGCAACCCGTCAATTCAATGGCAAAAGAATCGCACGAACCCCCTCGTCAGAAGACAACTTGTGCTTAAAAAGTGTGCAGAAAGTCTTCTAGTGTGAGGAAAAAAAGGGACTTCATCATCCACACTCATGACCTTTACAACCTTCAGATTATAACCACCCATACACCAGCGCTTCAACACTGGAGTCATATATGTATTAGACTTTAATGTCACTTCTAATGACTTTTCAGAAGCCTGGCACGTCCGCTTGAGTAATGTCAATTTGGTGCTCTTCAACCGCAATAAAAACCATCAAATGAATCCTGCTCCTCAGCGCCATCTTGTTTTATGCGCCCTGACCTTACTTCCTTATTGCCGCGACGTCATCCTTTCGCCGCATTCGGGGGAACGCTCCGCTTTGATTAACGACTTGCGGGTTTTTAATTAACGCGGCCACATACATCCAGCATAGCGTCCCGGAGCACAAAGCCGAGAAGAATAGGAGCTAATTGAGAGAGGGCGTAATTTAAAATGGAGTTCTTTACGGCGCGACAATGCCAACCTCTGACCCGGCTCATGTCTTCTCCCGCTGTGTGAGAATGCGCTGGCCTGGGTAATTACCGAGGCATAAATCCAGGGGACGACGGCATTGCGGGCGTATGAAAAAGCCGTCGAATGTAGAGCACGCGTGGGTCATAGAGTGTTGTACTCATTAAAATGTGGCACGATGATAATGAAGATGCTAAAAGACTGATAAATGTGAGACGGTAAATTGGTTTATAGAGATCGAGATAGTGTTCTAAACTAACGGCATTCTATCTTCACGTTTGTTATATAATAGCGAAAACAATGGAGCTCCTGCAGTTGTCGTCACGCTATCCCAGCACGCACCACTAGACTCCACTCTGGCATGGATGGCGGCGGCGAATTCACTTTGAAACAGCAATGAACAAGCTTTATTGAGAGTTTCAGAGGTTGTGGATTTTTGTTTTTTTTTTTGGCGCGCAAATTATCGAGGGAAGAAGAAAACCAGAGCCTGACAAAGCTCCCGATTGTCTCTCTCGTTTCGTGCGCTACACTTGTATTCCTGCATGAATGAGCGTTTTCATACGGGAAATGATTTAACCATCGTCTCAGAACTATTCAAAATCTTTAGTAAGATTGTTTATCGGCAATTCTATTAATTAAATAATCTATTAGCGAAGCAAGAGAGAGTAGTTTGAAAAGAAAAACGATCACAAATGCTTTTCAAAAACACAGTTGGCATAATTGATTGTAAAATAAAATGGCAAACTTAAATGACACCAATGATTTTCTGCTGTTTATTACATAGACATGAGTGAATCTGCCTCTGTCATGTCCAACAACAATTTTTTTTCCCCACTGTTTTATCAAGATCACCTCATTTTAATTGTCAATAGCAGTAAATACTCTATGTCTGTACACGTAGTTTTCGGTCGTATTTCCAGATTAGGCAGTTTTAATGACAAAGATGAACTCCAAAAGTCAAATTTCAGGCGCGTTGCCATTCATGCTGTAATGTTGTCAACAATGTCAACAAATGTAATCAAACGGTGCAGGAGCTCTATAGATTTCAAACGTAAACTAGTAGAGTTAGCGCTCACTCAAATGTATTCTGACCTGGCGGTGTGTTCGCTGTAGCGGCCTGTCGTGACCTAGCAGCTAAACAAGTTGATCCACTGCTCGGTTATTTACATTTTTTAGATGGATTCTTCAAATGCGAGCACCGTCTTCAGTGGCGTTTGCACTGGTTTAAAAATGTTTTGGGTTGAAAAGAGCTATGGCACACCGCCTAACAAGTGCAATATGTGATGTGGCGGGTAATGTCCGCGCCATTGTCCGCGCCATTGTCTGGTTCTTCGAATTTGGTCATGTTGATTGCTTCGCTTTTTACTAACCTTAAACGCTATTTATATGGTATTTATTCTGTCCATATGCTGCACTTGTCGTAGATTTTTTTTTTTTTTATTATTATTATTTTTTTTAACTGTGTCCAGATGACTACAACTGAATATTTTTAAAGTTATTTTTATTGCATGTTTCTATTCTCCTGCTGTTCTTGAACTGTGTGTTGCAACAGTGGAAATTCCCCATTCTGGGACAAATAACGATTCTCTTATTTTCTCTCTTTATTTAATTTAATTTAAATTTATTTTTTTAAATGTGCAGAACATTAGCTCAGGACACTTCAGAATGCTAAATCATTCAATTATCCACTGAACACTTATCTCAAGGCACAGTAGTGTTCTTCTGCACAGTGAGAGTTGCCGGTTCAAACCTCACTCCAGTATAAGTCCCTGCGTATGGCATGATCCTCTACTCCAGTCACAGTCAGTGGCTATTAAAAATCCGACAAATGAGTACATGATACATATACAACAAGGTTTTCCACTTTGAAATATTGTCCAAATCGGAAATCGGTGGTGCCAGAGCGTCCCCTCGCCTTCATTTGCCATCATTCTCTTGGTGAGGCGGTCTGTCATCCGCACACTGCCACAACCTTTCACTGTAAATGGTTTTAATGAGGAAACAGTTGAACGGCCTCAAACGGGTTGCAGAGGAGTGCCGTGCTGGTGCTGAAGTAAAGACGGCTCCAGTTCCTCTTCTGCCAAACGCAAGGAGGCTTGAAGACCAGCGGGATCTTGTAGTTTTGTTTGTGATTATAATTTACGGGAAGATATTATACAAAATTAACTTTAATGAGCTTAAAACCTTGTTACGACAGTGTTTCCTCATCATTAGTTTACTCAAAGTTGTGCTTTGTCCTGTAACTTTTAAATGTCGGGCAGTTCTGATGGGAGATTTCTTGTTCACCCACTCTCAACACACTCTACTGTCTGTGACTCAGTATTTTGGAGAATATAAGTCGCTCACTGTAGTATTTCAAAACGTATTGCTCACCTAATGGAAATATATTGCAAACCAGCGTGTATGTAGTTAACTCTACTTTGCCTTCCACCAATCAAACACCCACTACGTCACAGCTCGTACATTTTCCAGAATTCCCATTTCTCCGACTTGTCCGTGCGAAACTTCTGACACGCAAACTCGTCTTTACGGTACGGACGACGCCATGTGAAAGCACCATGAGGCACGAGTGGTCAGAAAGTTACAGTCACATATCCCGCATCCAATTTTTAAAAGATTCACCAACCGGGAAGAAAAAAAAAAATCTTTTAGCATTTGTTGATATAGATATGGAATTTTGCATCCAACAGACAAAGAAAAACAAAATGTATGGATTTTCTCTCCAATGACTATAAATGTAAATAAATGTACAAGATATTTAATCACTTGTTGCCTTATGTGTATAAGTGTAGAGTTTACTGTATATGATATAGAAGCCGTCATCTATACAGGGTTTTGGTTCATTATACTTTTCTAGAAGCTCTAATTTCATGTTTTTTTCAAGTGTTTTATAAAATTAAACACAACAAAAAAACATGACACTGAAATAAATCACACTAACATTCATGGCACAAGTTCTAAACATTGAATTACAACATATTTGTCAACATATTTGGTCCGCAGCCTGTCAAATGAGTCAATATGTAAATGTCTTTTTTTTCCATTTTATGAATTGTATTTGTTATTTCAGTCCAGTTCTGGATAGTTGGTAAAGTCTGAGTCATCCAATGCTTTCGTTATGTCTTTCCTGCTGCCAAAACAGTGCTCCAAAGGTATCCATTTATTGTGTCCATGGCAGGGGTTTTGATGTTTCTGTTCAACTCATTTCAAATATTTGGGTCTTTACGTGCCACGCTAAAACAAGTTAGCTTCAATTGCAGGCCAAAAAAAAAACATACTATCACATTTCACAGTTTGAAAATATCCATAGTGATACACAAAGGTATTTATTATTGTTCACCATTCATTCGCCATACTGCATATCATCTACACAGCAGGACCTTAAAACACCCCTAGGGATGTCAAAATGATTAGATTAATGGATAATCCCACAATATAATCATAAAGACTACAAAAATTATAATTGTGAGATTTTTGGGAGAACAATTTTGTATTTTTTTAATTCAATTTATAGAAAAGTGGCTAATTTCATTTGGTTTTAGTAACATTTTGTGAAAAATGTAGTGATTTTAGAAGCAAAATTAACTCATTTTCTGTTTAGCCTTTCCACACAAAAAGTAAACTTAAATGTAAAGTGCTTTTTTATCTTGCTGTTCATGTCAAATTAATCTTTCATAAAGTGTGATTTCATTATGCAGGTCACACATTGAGGAGCGGTAGGTAATGTGTTAAGAAAAGAAGACGGAACGAAAATGTTGGATTTTATTGTTGTTTTGTTCCCGATGTTAATAATCGAGACTAATCGATATTTATCCTCACAATAATCGTTGCACTAAAATTTGAATTTGTGACGTCCCTGAGCACCACACATTGTACACGTAAAAGACTATATTTACAATGCGAGTATTGAACTGTGTGTCTGAAAACATATGTTTATTTGATTCGCAGTTTTGGCTCTGCGCATAAACTCCAAGGTAGGATCCCGCATGTGTCAGCCTTGTGGTCATTAAACCGAATGTGATTGGACTTTGTAGTGGCAGCAAAGCTTGTACCAATTTCCTCAGCTAATTGAGAATCTGTCCTCCCTGCTTTGAGTTATCGTCTCGACTGCCGCGGCGAAGGTAAACAGACCTATTCCCTCCCAACTCTGCAGTTGTGGGTCTGCAAATATCTCCGCACACAGCCCGCAATCCTTGGAGGAACTTTTGAGGGATAAATTGGGAGAGCTGTGCAGATCCGTGGCTTCTGTCCAGCGGGTGCATCGAACATGGCTGTCCTCACTCTGGAAATAATGCCAGGACGACCGAACCGCGCCATCTCCATCAAAAACCAACAAACACTGGCTCTGGGAACTGCTGTCGAGACGCGGCGAGTCTGAATCATGGCAGGGGTGGGTCCGTCTTTCATCAATTTCACTTTTATTTCGACATCTGTTGGGATGTTTTTCGCGCGTCAGATTAGCAAATACAATGGTGCCAAACAAACCCAAACAATATGTAATTAATTCTCATAAATACAAAGACAGATGGGGTTTGGAGATGGAGAATGGGAAAGTGGCTGCGCAACAAATAGACATGTTAATAATGAGTTAGGTTGGATTTCAGAACAAATAAATGTAAGGTTTGGAAATGGACTTACATTGTTCATTAAAATCTTGATGCAAACCTTAAACCCTGAAATTACTTTAAAACTGCCTGTAAAAATGGAAAAAAAAATCACATTCGAACTCAATTTGAAAATGGGAAAATTTGACATTCTTTGTGCAAAATGGAATTTGTTTTGGGGTTCACATGTGTTTTCATTTCTATTGTTTAATCGGATGTCTTTTAAATCATATCTGTTGTTCTCTCTCTGGTGTTTTTTTGTTTTTTTGTCTAAGTTTTATATATATATATTTTTTTTTTCCTTATTCTTTATACATAAAACAAAAAGAAGTAGCTCCTCAGTGTTTTAAGGTCTACAAACCTTCACATCACTAGTTTTGTTTCCTTTTTTAATGATAGATAATCGATACCAAATCTTTATATATCAATACAGACAAGTAAGGTATGAAAAAGTATAGATTCTCATGATATATATGGTTAAAATCTCCTTTTAAATAAAGTTCTGGGACAGTACAAGCTAACTGTATTTCCTTTTCCGTAGATGAGCAGGCTACCTACCAAAAAAGGCTATTTGCATCAACCTCATTAAAAACATATGGAACATTCCCACCTGAGTGAAAACAAGCTCAGATTACGGGAATTGAAAATGAAAAGTATGCAAGCGGACATGCAGAGAAATGTTGTCGTCCAGCGGCAGAACGTTTTACACAAAAAAAAGGTTGCAGACAAGAAGAAAATACCCAAACTGTTAGTCTCTAACTTACAATGAAGATAAAGAAAGTTAGCATTCAGTACTCCTGGGCTACATCATGGGCTACTGGACACAGGAGGTTTTTTTTTTTTTTCATCTATCTTTTTTTTTTTTTTTTTTTAATGAGCCAATCTCTCTTTCTCTGCCCCCGCCCTTTTAAGTCTTTATTTTATTATATATATATATATATTTTATATATATTATAATATTAATCTTCTCTCTTTTCTTTCAGTTGAAATAAAACAGTAATAATATATTATTATAAAATATATATATATATATATATATATATATATATATATATATATATAATTTGAAAAACAAAAGCATTGATCACTGAGATTTGGAAAAAGGAAAAGCACACAAAAGTTCTAAATAAATTCTATTGTTTCAAAGTATAGGCCAAGGCTTTGAAAACAACTATTGGACACCTTTGGCTTGATCTTTTACATCATAACTTTGACTGTCATGCATAAAACAGCGGAGGGAGGCAATTTGATTTTACATAGAGTTTTATCAATTGAATTATGCAATGAAAACCCACCTCCATTCAATCAAACCATGTATTCAGCACTCGTTAGAAAATCTAGCTCTCCAAAATCACCAGCAGCTAAAAATATATATCCCACTTATTCAACTAGTTACAGGCCAATTTGTGTAATTTCCACTCACTTCAACCGCTGATTAGTGAAGACCTGTCGAATTTAAACAGCGTTCAATCAAGCACGCGCGCTCTGACAGGTATTATGCATGTCAAACAGTCTTTAGCGGAAAATGATATTGAATTTTCAGCATCGCGGGCTGAAATGAATAGATTGAAACATTTCAGTGGTTTCTTATTCAGACAAAATGACTTTTCATCTGGTTGGTAATGGTATTAGAGGAGCAGTGTGTCCCACGGAGAGGCCGCGGGGGGTTAGTCTTGCCTCTGATTTCACCAGTGGGGATTTTCCTAATTAGAGTCCTCAGCAGCAGCGGGGAAAATGCCAGCGAATGTCAAAGTTTGTGTTTAAATGTTCAAATAAGTTTACGTTGGAGGCTTATGTCAGTGCAGCTAGTACACGGGCTGACGAGAGCAAGTATTGTTGTTAGGAATTGTATCCAGTGCTCGGAGTATCAGTAACAGTTTTTAGTCATTGGGCTTGCAAAATGTTCTTTTGTGGACAGGCTTGTACCAGGATCTGACTGATGGTTTAATCACTACCATTGGTTTTAATTACAAATGCTGCTTAATAGCTCAAATTACCGCGGTGATACGTGGAACATTTCTCGGAAAAGATCATTTGAATTCTCATAAAAGAAACATCTACTGCCTGTCCAAAAACAATGTCGCCACAGAAAAAAAGGGCACATGCTCTAATATTTGGGACGACCGCCTTTAGTTTTGATCACAGCACACATTTCAATTAGCTCGACACAAGTGATGGACAGTATTTCTGAAACTCAAATTAATGTCTAAAAGAAGAAGGCCATAAAGTTGATATAGTCTAATAAATAACTGTTGTTCTAGGCCAGGGCTATTCAACATCAGGCCCGGGGGCCAAATCAGGCCCTCCAAGTGGTTTAATCTGGCCCATGACCCAGCTTCCAAATATGAAAACAAAACAAATTTTTTTTTTACTGGTTTAATTCTGGTTTAGCACTAGTTTAGATCTGGTTTGGTCTTTGTTTAGTCCCGGTTTAACTCCGCTTCAGACCTGGTTGGTACTAGTCTAGTTCAAGTTTAATTCTTGTTCAGGGAAATTTTGCAAAGCATTGTTTTTTATTTCTCCCAAAAATCTAATCAATCAGTAATTATTTTGTTGTATTAACTCCATTTATTGAAACAGTGTTGGGGATATTTGTGCGACCCAAATTACAGTAATTACAGTAGCGTGTTGCGCACCTCCGGCCCAGAGGCTTTAGTCCTCTGAAAAATCTGGCCCTCAGGAAAATGAAGTTGAATAGCCTTGTTCTAGGCCTATGAAAATAGACTGCTGAAAATACCCCAGATTACATCAAATTGCATAAAGATTTATATGCAGTAATTTGCAGTTGCGAATGGTTATATGTTATATTTGTAAAATTACACACAGAGTAAGGTGGGTCAAGCCCTCACAGTGAATTTAAGTTTAGCCTTCTCTACAACTATTGTTGTATCCTTGGACAAGAAACGTCACCCACATTACCCCTTCCGTACACAAAATAACATTTAAATATCTTATTGCACATTTGTGTTGTAATGAATTTCATACACCATATTTGTAACAAAACAAAACAAAAGTGATGAAAAAGCAGGAATTTCTAATATGTTACGGTGGGAAAGAAGAAAAAAAAATCATAATCCTACAGTTTACTATATCTTGTTACACTTGCCAGTCAGTTGAAGTGCACTACCTTTCCTGGGAGTAAAAGTGATTTTGCTTTGTGACATTTGGGTCAAACATTTCCTGAGGTGATCAAAGCACTTTATAGCTTGGAGTCCTGGGGTCACGCTTTCCCCGACCCTCAATTATAGCCACTTGCTGCGGCGCCACGGACAAGGATGAGCCTTCAGGATTCAGGGCCAAGGTGGACAGGTTAAAAAATCCTCTCCTGCAATGGACGAAGTCCAGCTTATTTCATTCGCTCAGTCTTGGTGTGTCAGCAAAAGTCACGGTGATATTCCCCCTTCGGCCACCTTTGCTTGCCGCTGTGAACTGTCTGTCATGACATTTCACCAGATTGGCTTCTGTAATGGAATAGTTGGTGTCCCTAGATTTCGAGACTCAAAAACTGGGGCATGTTTTATTTTTGTTGTTTGTACTCTCAGCTCAGAATCACCATACATTTAAATATCTTCTAAAGAACACATATTATGCCTAATTGACTTTTTTTTAGCTTTAACCCTCATCAAAAACGTACCTGTAGTTGTCTTTAGCTTCATCCAAGCTTGTTTGTTGACTCCTGTTTAGTAAGTTCTTTCCCCTCTGAACCTCAGAAAACACTCCAAATTTCCCAGTCCTAAGTAAAGCTCCGAGATCTTCTGCACTGTTTTTAAGTCCGTAAATCATCAGCGTTTCTGCCTCAAATCCCGTTCATTACAACTACATGCTAGTATGAGTATGTCAGGATCAAGCTAGCTTTTGTTTATGTTCCATGGTAATTCCCTATTCTGCTAGTAAATTGAGTGCTACTTGAACTGCTAACTCCAATGTATGTATACAGAAAAACTGACAGTAATATGAGTGCAATCAGGAGTGAATCCATTTGATTTCAAGCTGAAAACAATAGCCGGTAGCGTCAAACGTAATTAAATTAATTTGGCATTGTCTGCTAAAAGTTTACAAACTACACAGGAACTTAATATATAATTACCACTAGACGACGTCAACCAATGGCGGACGAGCAGCCTCAAAATGAGATTTCTCAAACATGCACAACAAAACAATTAAACAACTTACGGTAGTATTTTGAAAATGTCAGTTTGCGCAGTTTCACACCACCGATAAAGTAAGGACACCTGATAATCCTAGCAATAGCGCATACCGGGGGGGAAAAAAAGAGAAAAAATTATCGTTTGGCATGTCTCTAGGAATGAAAAGGAATCTAGCCTTGTCTGGAATGTCTCTGGCGTTCCATCAATCAAGTTCGGATCGAAATGGGAAGCGGAGATTTCCATGGCGTTGCATCAGGTGGGCATTAATGAGGCCGCGAGAGGAGCAGAGGGCAATGGAATGGTATCGAAATCCTCATCAGAGCAGGGACAGAGCAGGCAAGAGACCAAGAGACGATGACTTGAAAGGTTTAGCATGGCTTTGGACAAACTGTTGAACTTTAAGTGCCTGTACTTGACTTTTATGCATTCTAGAAAACAACATATTTTACTCCACCCATTTTATTTTCAAAGCAGCCATTTGTGTTAAATATACAACATGACGTAATTACATTTTAAAGGTAATTTATTGAATGTGAACAACAAGGAAGGAACCAGGTAGGAACACGCTTTTTTTTTCTTATTACAGACATTGTTACAGTTAATTCTGAAACATGTTCTTCACCAATCTTTCAAGGTGAAAAAAAAAATAAAAAAACAAAAAGAACAAATATATGCAAGGTTGAGCTACATTGAGATTTTGTTTTGTTTTTAATTTACAGTTTACGATATCACAAAAACGACCCCGATTTTCTCAGTGCTTCATTTTAATTGCGCCAATTTTTATTGACGCATTTGATGCACCTTTCAACCAGTGCCTTAGAAGCCGTTTACGCCTGCAAGAGACTATTTCTAGATACAGTATTTACTCAGGACTTTGGCTGGGATTACCTAGCTTGAAGTACAACATAATGTGCATTTTTTTAACACAATATTTGAAGCGCTATTTCCTATTCAACTTCAGGTATTATGATAGATTAAGTCAGATTAAAAATGTTTGATACCATTTAAGAATAACAAATTGAAAAGGTTTGTGTTAATGAAGCCAGCGGAGGTGCAGAGGGCAATCGGACTCGTATTGGAATCCTCCTCAGCAGAAGAGGCGATCGCTTGAAAGCTTTAGGGCGCTCCGTTTTGCTGAAGTACCGTTATTGCATTTCCAGTTGAAAGCCGCTCGGACATGATACAAACCTCTAGCTAGCATTCCCAAGTGTCCCAAGCCTGTTAGATTAGCTTTTCACTCACTCCCACAGCAGCGGAGACGGCAGCGTGAAGCAAGGACACATGGGAAAATAAAATGCAAAAAATTATCCTGATTGGCAGTTTCATTTTGGCACATCGCTGGAAATGCTGGAGAGATAATGTATTCGCAGTTACAGCGCATTAGGCCGTTCAAAATGACT